>CATIWO010707377.1:0-11876 GCA_949673435.1 Macaranga tanarius | reverse complement strand
ATTTAGCTATCTCCCAGACAACCACTCAACTCTGAAAAATATAATAAAAAGGAGTGGTGAGTATTTTCACAAGAAAATACTCAGTGAGCGAACAAAAATAACACTCCGTCTTAATCATAAAAATTAAATAACTCCATAATTAATTCATAAGAATCATTTAAAATAATCATTTTTAAAATATTTCAATCAAATCTTCATTTCTAAAAATTACTTTCTCATATAATACACAATTAACAACATAACTATTTTACTTCCATAGGGTAGATTGTGTACCCGGCCCCAGGCAACGATTATACACTTTTACCAACCCTATATTTATAAATGTGCACCCAGCCCCTGGCAGCAGCTATACACATTTATAATAACATACATATCCGGCCCCAGGCATCTGCGATACATATTTATAGTAACATATGTATCCGGCCCCAGGCATCGGCCATACATATTTACCAGTCATACCATGTCCCAGACACTGATTTACACCTATATAGTAGTATGTGTATTCGGCCCTAGGCTTCGACTATACACAACTACTCAATTTTGGCATGTCTCATACATGGAACCTCTAATTCTTAGTGACATATACACTTAAGATTATAAACACAACTCAAAAATAATTTAATATTAACCAACAAAAATTCAGCAAAATAAATAATAAAATAAATAAATAAATAAATCCACTCACTAAATTATCGGCTCCTCCTTTTTATTCTCTTCCTTCCTCATTGTTGTAGCTTCTATATACATATATATATATATATATATATATATATATTTATTATCATTCATTTTTTTCTTCCTCTCCGTTTTTGTACCAAACTCTTCTTCCCGTTTTTTATAGTCACTCATGCAAATGCATGAGTCATTTCTTCCCTTTTCCTGGGCCAACACGTGGCCCAGGAATCATTTCACCTTTTTTTTTTCTTTCTAAATGGCGGTTTAAGCATTTTTTAACTTTAGTCTCTTAACTTAATTTCTTTTAATTAAGTCCTTTATTTAAACTTATTTTCTATACAATTTAGTCCTACCCAAATATATTATTAAATATTCAGGCACGGACCTGACAAAAATAATTTACCAACACTTCTAATAATTATGTCGTGTATGAATTAAATAGATTACTCGGCTAACTTTTTTCTTTTATTTGCGTTATCTTTTTTAAACCTTATTCACTCCTAAAGTTTTGATTTTCATAAATATCAGCACCACAAATTGTTGAACTTTCACTTAATCTCTCTCCTTGTGTTTTCTCTAATTTTCCTACTCACGTCTCTTTATATACTCTAAAGTTTCATAATATTGTCATAGTTACCTCAAGCAAATAATAACGATCAATAGGTAAATTTTGGTTTCTTATTATATACAATAGATTTATGGTTTATAATTTTGACCTTTTGCAGGTCTTTTTAAAATAATTATATGAAATTAATTAAAGTTTTTAATAATGTTGTGAGCTCAGGGTTAATAATTTAATTGATGTACATGAAGGAAAGTGTTCCTCTATTGCAATTATTACCTGCTTATTGTTGCACGGCTACTTATAGGTAACTCTATTTCTATTACCTTTTTTTTTAATTTTAATCTTTATTTCTTCTTTATTGCTTTAGTAATTGGGTATTCTCAGTTTAATTACAATTTTTAGTATATGATCAGTTTTACTCCTAGTTTTTCTTTACTTTAAATTTAGATTTTAATTTTTGGGATGTTTAATCTTAGATTATATATGACGCTTATTTATGAAAGGAGAGCAAATAGAAGTCTAAATATATAAATATATCAGATAAAGTTCACAAAGAAGTTAAGTGTAATAGCAATATTGGATTATATATGTTGTTCATGTACCCAAGCCCATATCAAGTGTAAATTATTAATGATTTTTTGGCTGATTCTTCTTTTATAAGGTGCAAAATTTGCTAGCACTTAAGCTAAGAAAGCATGGCCTTTAAAAAAAGAGTAATGACATCAATCAATGTAATAATTTAAAAAGAATTATCAAATCCTTCATTGAAAAAAATTAGAAGTTGATATAATTGAACAAAAACTTACCATGTTTGCACTAATAAGAAATGCATTTCATGGTGGTTCATTTGCTTGCATATTTGGAATGATTATTATTGGAGTGGAATTTTTTTCATTTCAATTGTAGCTTTTTCTTACAATTAGATATTTTCTTTTATCTCTTTTTAGGAAAATTCTTAATTTTCATTTTAGTTATACTAAAACATACGAACATTTTGCAATGAACACTGCTTATGTTTATTTATCCCTTATCTATCTTATGATTATTTATCCCTTTTAAAGTTTATTTGTCCACAGTTCCAATGACAACTAATTGATGTGTAATTTGCAAGACATTCAATATGGTATTTGTGGTCCTATTTTATTCAATTATTAATAATTTAATAGTTTTGGTGTGGTTCATGCATGAGTTTAGCTATGTGCACATGTATTATTTATGATTTATAATTTAATCTTATATGATTCATAACTTATTATAAGTGGAATATATTTGTACAAAATGAACCCATTTGCAAAAAAAAAAAATTACTTCAATTATTTAAAATAATAAAATATTTTTCCTTGAAACAAAATAATTAATTAATGGCACAACTTAGAAATCATCTACCCTAACAAGTAAAATTCATTTGTGTATATAGTCAGCTAGTACTATTTTTTTCCTCTATTAAAAAATGTTCTTCCATTTTAAAAAGATCCAATTGCTATCAGCAATAAGGTCCACTATATTTACAAATTATAAACTATGGCATCATAGTAAACATAAAAATATTTTCTTTGCTAATTGAAGTTTATATAATAACATTTTTATTAAAAGTTTATAACTTTAGTCCTTGGCTATAATGTGTAGATACATAAATTTATTCTTGAAAGTTGGTTGCTAATAATAATTTATTCTCATCATGTGCTGATTGGTCAAGTCTCATTGCCATTGTCTAGGCTCTATTTTAATTGCAGTCAAGGTTCGTAATCAACCAAGTTTGATACTGATAGAAGGACCACCAAGATGCAATTTGAAAATTAAAGCAATACCTTATAAAGGTACAAACATCTAGTATGTGTGTGCATGTATATATATATATATATATATTCTCATTTGCTTTATTATATGTATGTAAATTAAATTATTTTTTCAATTTTTATATATTCATCTTAGATTATGTTAAAATATATATTTGATAGTTAAAAACTTTAAATATACTTTTTTAAAACAAACATATCATTTTCAATGGACCAAAAAGTTTTAGATGTATGAAGCTAGTTCTAGCAAACTATATCTTGATGGCTTGGATAATTTCATCAAATTTACTAATGAAAAATCAACTATTGATGGAGTGATTTACTATCCATTTAAGAAATATTATAATATATTTTCTTTTGATGCTAAAATTGTTTAAGTACATTTGGTATGGGATGGCTTTCAAGAAAATTACTATAGTTGGTTGTTTTATAGTGAAAATATTATTTCATCATTAAAAAATTATGATAATAATGTACAAACTATTCCTAGAAATGTGCAATCAAGTCTTAATAGAGATTATTAAATGAGGGGACTTATCTATGATGCATTTACAGTTGGACCTGAATAAAGTTCGCAAGATGCAATCGAAGTTATGTATTTGAATGATGAATCACTTAATCATAAAGATGAAAAGGTAGGTGTTGGTTCACCAAATTCAAACCAACAATTATTTGATGATTCTTAATCTTTTTGCTTAGAATTGTACTAATCTAATGAAAGAAAAATATTTCAAAACTTAATGCATGAGAGTGACCAAGAACTTTAGCTAGGACATACAAATTTCTTAAAAGTGTCATTCTTGTTGTGGCTATTCCACTTGAAATGTTTGTTTGGTTGGTCTATGAAGTCCTTTAGTATGCTATTAAAGTTACTTATAGAAGCATTTCCAAATGCCATTGCTTTGCCATTATCTTATTATGAAGCCAAGAAGCTTATCAAGTAGTTGGGACTAAGGCATCAAAAAAATTAATTTGTGCCCTAATGATTACATCTTATATAGGGAAGATAAAAGCGAATCTTAACTCTTGCAATGTCTATTATTCTTTAAGATGGATAATGTCTAAAGGAGATATAGGCGGTATAGTAGATGAGAAGGAAGATAAGCCAAAGAAGAAAAAAGTAGTTAAAGTCTTGCGGTATTTTCCTTTAATACCAAGACTAAAACGATTATACATGTCATCCAAAATGGCATCATCCATGAAATGGCATATGGGAGGGCAAAATAAAGATGAAAAGTTAAGACATTTATTTGGTGCATTAGCTTGGAAAGATTTTGATAATAGATATCCAGATTTCACTTCAAATCCTCGTAGTATAAGACTTGCTCTAACTAGTGATAGATTTAATCCCTTTAGGACAATGAGCACTATATATAGCACTTGGCCAGTTTTATTAATTCCATATAATTTAGAGCCTTGGGTTTGTATGAAACAATCTTCTTTGATATTGTCAATGGTGATTTTAGAAGAGAAGGGAATAGGCAATGATATTGATGTTTTTTTTGCAACCATTGATTATAAAGCTAAAACAAATTATGGGATGGTATTGATGCATTTGATGCATCTACTGGCCAAAATTTCAAACTATGAGCAACACTTTTATGGACAATTAATGATTTTTTAGCTTATACTAATTTATCTAGTTAGAGAATTAAAGGACATGTTGCTTGCCCTACTTGTGGGGATTTGACTCATTCTCAATGGTTGAAAAATGGGGGTAAATTTTACTATATGGGGCATTATAGATAGTTAGATCATAATCATCCATTTCGCTTTCAAAAAGAAGAATTTAATAGTACTGAAGAGTTATAGTAAGCTCCATTACCACTTTCCAGAACTGATATGCTAAGGCAATTGTATATGGTGGAATATTCTTATGGAAAAGTAAAGAAAAACTTAAATAAAATGTCAAGGCCAACACAAGATGGAGAAAATATAATTGTTACCATTGATGTGTTATCTCTAACTAATGAATTAAGGGTCTTTAATGTTATTGATGATTTTATTGAGGAAGCTTTTACTTATGATAACTATATTGATATCCATGACTTACAACAACAAACTCCATAAAATTTATTTATTTATGGAAGAAAAGAAGTATTTTCTTTGATCTTCTGTATTTGGAGTTTAACCTATTACATCACAATTTATACGTAATGCACATAAAAAAGAATATTTGTGATAACAAAATCAGTGCCTTATTCAATCTTAATGGTAAGTGTAAAGACAACTACAATGCACAACTTGCTTTGATGGAATTAGGTTTAAGGCAAAAGCTTCATCCTATAAATAGATCGGGAAATATGGTTCATTTGCCTCAAGCATGCTATACTATGATTGCAAAAGAAAAAGATCTATTTTTGACTGTATTGAAAAATCTTAAGGTTCCTAATGGGTATGCATTTAATATATCATAATGTGTAAACCTACAAGACTGTAAACTTTCAAATTTCAAAAGTCATGATGCTCAAATATTAAGCAATATATTCTCCTAATTGATTTAAGAGCTTATATGCCTCCATATGTGGTAGCTATTATATCTTAATTATCATCATTTTTTAAATCATTGTGCTCTAAAACTCTTGATCTAATAGAGCTTAAAAAGTACGGCATTAACATTATGTCACCTAGGGAATACCTTTTTTCTAGGATTTTTTACTATTATAGTTCATTTGCATATACATCTAGCTGAGAGAGGCTAGACTTGGTGGTCCTGTACATTATAAATGGATGTTTCCTATTAAAAGGTTAGCTTCCATATAATAATTTTATTATTCATCTAATTTAAAAAGGCTAGACTTAAAATTTTAGATACTTTTATTTTCTTATCTTCAAAATAATAATATTCTTTTTCTAAATTTATTTTATAGAAATTTGGTGTTTTTTTAACATCTTTAATGCAAAATAGAGCCCAACTAGAAGGATCCATTGTAGAAGGTTATATTGCAAATGAATGCTTGACATTTTGTTCACATTATCTTCAAAGTGTTGAGACGAGATTTAATCATCCCTAAAGGGATTTTGATCATATAGACAATAGAGAAAATTTTATGCTCTTTATAGGTAGACAAATATTGGGTAAAGTATAAAGTGTGGTTCTTGATGATATGACTTTGTCACAAGTAAATTGCTATATTCTTTTCATTATGATCCAATATCTAGTTATCGTAGGTAAGAATTTTAATATTTAAATACAATAATTTTTCATCAAAAAAATTAAATTTCAAAATGTAATAATTATTCATTTTTAATTAGTGAATTTTTGGCTACTCAAAGAAGAGCTTACCATCCAAATCGAGCTACTAAAAAGGTTGAACAGAAATGGATTGTAGAGAAGTTTTCAGAATGGCTTTTGAATAAGGTGAGTTTACCAACAATTCAATAGGTTTAATTTTGGAAATCTTATTATTTACTAATAATTTTATCATGCTATGTGCATAACATGCCAGGAGCCAATGATGATGATGAATAATTGTTCGGATGATTTAATAGCCATTGCAAAAGGGCCAAACAACATTGCATAACGATATAGTAGGTTCATTACAAATGGCTTTAAATACCACACAAAGAATCGTGATAGACTAAAAAAGATGTAAAATAGTGAAGTAGTTATGGATGTTAATGGAAAGCCATATTATAGTGTGCTCACGGACATAATTAAGCTAGATTACTATAGAAAATTTAAGATTATGATGTTTAAATATCATTAGGATGATGCTAGGACATCAAGTTGGATTACAAAAGATTTAAATGGGGTGCACATTGGTTAACTTTACAAGGTTAATACATACTGGAAGATTCTTGGTAAATAATCCTTTTGTATTTTCATCTCAAACAAAGCAAGTGTATTTTATGTAGGATCTAAAGAATAATAATTGGTCTTAAGTGATACATACAAAACCTAGAGATTTATATGATATGGAATTAGGACCAGAACATAATGATGGTCACACTTACACTGAACGCATGCCTCATGATTCTAATATAACTATTATCTTAGATGATTAAAACAGTTGGACTAGAGCATGTATTGAAAAATAAACTGATAATTGAGATGTTTTTATTCAATGTAATTTTGCTACAAGCATAACTTTGGGGCACAATTTGACATGCTCTTTTTTTTTATAAATGGTATTGTCTTATTTTATTAATTTTATACTTAATTTTTTAAACAAGTTATTCAATTACATAAAATGTTTATTTTTTTAATTAAGTTACAATATGTATAAACAATGTTAAATTTTTATCTTAAATACAAAATTTTGCAAGTTCATCATTATGGCAAAAAGCAAAAATTTAAGAGATATTCTGATTAGAGAAGAAATAAATGTTGCACAAAATATTGAAGTTAACCCAACTTAACTCTGATGATAAGACTCAATCTCCAAATAGCCTATGAGATGGTATGGAAGCACAAGAAAATGCGATAAAGAATGAAGTCTATGATGATGTTCGAATAAGAGGTATTATTAAATAATATTTGGACAATTAATATTACATATATTTGACTATTCTTTTCTTGATATAAAAAATAAATTCACTTGGCGATGTGTATAAAGAGAGGGGGTACGCATGCAAAAGATGCATGGACATTGCCAATTGTACAAAAGATTATTATCTAATATAATAACATGGACAACCAATTAAAAAAAAAGTGATGAAATTTTGGGCGGATGGCTTGGTACAATTGATATGGAAAAAGAATTATGTTTAATTGAATACTTCAGTTGGAAGGAAGTGCCTAAGGTGAAAAAGGACGATTTATATAAATTGACTACAATAATTCATACTCCTCACACTTCTAGTTTAAAAACTTTTTCAAGAACTAGAGATAAATATGTATTTTTTATATTATGATTTTTTTCTTCTTATAAATTACATATGGTGAATATAATAAATATAGATTATATTGATAATTTTGCATGGAATATTGTTATGGCAGTAAGTGGAGCATGGAAAATAACTCAGTCATCTTGAGTTCTTCTCCATAACACATAAAATATAGGACTTTTCTTAACACAAAAATGGAACAAATTATGGTAAAATTTTTAAACTCTAACTGAAATATAAAATTACTATCAACATAATATTTTTTATTAAGTATATCATACATATTGTAAGATCCTCACCAACATAACTACAAACAATCAACACTTAACATATTTTTTAACAATGAAAACCTCAAACGCACTGTTGACAAGTGTAAAGACAGTGGATTTTTTTTTAAACATACGATATACGTATATACAACTAATTTTATAATATAGAAAAAGTCATAGACATATACATATATACTTCAACCATAGTACAGCAGTGCTGGTAAATATATACATACATCCATATAGTTCTACAAACTAAATATTTACATAAACCAAGTTCGGGATACATATTATACAAAATACATCTAAAAATATCACTAGTATCCCACTTAAGCATCCTCCTCATTCGGAGATAGTAGATGTGTGTTGCAGGCTATCAGTACATCAGGTACGGGGCACTCAACGGTCTCACTGCATGACCACAGTCATAGTCCTAAACTAATACCTCGTAGGTGCTACCCAATATATCCCAAAAAGATAAAAAATGCCATCCTGACATCTCCCACTCAAGCCCAGGTCATAGAGACCTGGATATCTGGGTCAATAATGTAATACACCCGAACCACTATATAAAGATCCCTCATATAGTCCTCTCGGATCACTGCTATACACACTGAAGCTCCCATAGGCTCCACGGTCACCCTAAAGGCTAACTCTGCATCCTGGTCATGGCATATAATATACCTAACAATAGTCTCCGAACCTGTCACCTCAAAAGTCATGGTCGTCCACTCAACTGACATCTCCTCTAATAGTACAGTGCAAACTATGCTAGAATTAAATAAATTTTAAAAGAAAAACAGAGTGTGAGTAATTTTAAAGAAATTACCCAGTGAGTGACTTTACTCAAGTAAACTAACCATTTCGTAAATATATATATACATATATATATATATATATATATATATATATACATACATATATATATATATATATATATATATATATATATATATATGTATGTATATATAAAAATCTGTAAAATAAAACACTGAAATTTAATAAATATTCCAAATAACATCAATATATAGTGTAAAATCATTACACAATAAAAAAAAACTAGTAAATCTCGCATCAGAGGGAAAAATATTGAAGATATTATTAATTGTTGCATGTGGTTCCCTTCCAGTCATTATTTGTTTGCAAATATTGTACATTTTTCATATTTATTCTTCTCGGCGTAACCATGGTATTTATTCATTTATCACATATATTGAGTATATAAATTAATCATAGAAAAACACTCATGATATGCTTTTTTAGCTCACTAGATACATTCTTAATACCCACAGGTCCAAGGATTGAAACCTGGCTCTAATACCAAAAACTATGGCACCCCTCCCCACAGGCACCCACGTCGAGCAGATTTACAACCTGGACTATCCAGCACAGAGTAATGGTGTGGAGAGATACCACTTCTAATAAGAACCTAAGAAATTATCCAGATGGACTGGTTTAAATAACGGGGTTAATAACAATTATATCACTCGAATAATATATTAAAGATATCCACTCAGGTTTATTGTTTATCGGTATTTTAGAGTATTGCTTAATAATATTACTAAAACTTATATACATCACAATCACCAATCATCATAAAAGCTTAATGATATTAAAATAAACAAACTCATCAACAAAAACACTAATACGGAAAATAATATACACATATATATGCATTATAATATACAAGATTATTGTTTAGCGGTGAGGAGAAAAAGGGCTAGGGGAAAAAGGCCATTAGATATACAAACATAGTACACCAAAAAGATCAAAAAGTCCTATCATCAACCCTAAGGATAGTAGTCAATCTACCCTAGGATTTGCTACCCACATATATACCTAAAAGGTAGGAGCAACTATCCCACACACACACTCAACCCTCAGTCGGCAAAATGTGACATATCGTCAGCAAAGTCTAGAAACGGCTAAGTCTAAGTCAAGGAGACTCGGACCCCGGACTGGGACTCATAGGAAATAAAGATAACCAAAAGACAACCGTCGTTGAAATCATTTCTCACTATGTTTGAGCGGTACTCAGTGACTATGGGATCTATTGAAATACGGAAAGACAAGTCGGCATCAGGATCATATCGGATATAATACATAATCTGCGTCTCGTTATCATGGACGTTTAAAGTCTGAGCTATCCACATGATTGCCATTGTTACTCTATACAGGTATGTACAATAGCTAAGCTGAAAATAAAATAATTTTGCAAAAGGGAGTGGTGAGTATTTTCGTAGAAAATACCTAGTGAGCAGACTAAATAGATACTCTCGGTAATTAATTAAGCAAGTATTTCAAATAATAATAAATAAAAAAATTTTGAAAAATACTCACCACTACTTTTTATTAATTTTTTAGAGTTGAGTGGTTGTCTGGGTGATAGCTAGATATTTCAAGGGAAACATGAGCGGTGAAGAGTTTGAAGAATAATATTGTATAGTTAGGATATTTAAATTAATGAGTTGCATTTACAGGATTTGTATATAATAGTGATGGCAATATTTTAGGTTGTATTATGATTTAAAAGTTATCTTGTGGATATTCAAAATAGAAGTAATACTTGGCCACATCAGTACTTAAGTTATGAAGGTTAAGTGTGCGACTTCTAACAAGGGTATTGGTGGGGTCGGGTATTACACATATATTTTTTGCATTTGTAAATTTATTTTTAATGTTTATTTAATTTTCTAAATACTAGAAAATCATTCATGTTGTGCAAATGTTGATTAAAAAAAAACTCTTTCAGTAAATGCTTTGTTTTGGAAATTGTTGAATATTTTCTTTGATGCATTTGGGCTTAGCAATTTGAGTTGGAGTAGTAGATTCTTTCCATTTTGAGATCATCAATTGTGAATTAACATTGTTGTAATTAGACCATTGTGGAGAAAGTTTATTGCTATCAAGAAAGTGAAAATGGTCAACTTTCTTTTTTTTTTCTTACCTTCCAAACAAGTAGGTTGATAGTTTTTATTTATATTTTAGGTTGAAGTGTCAATTTGCCCCCTTGAACTTGGATTTATGGCCAATTAATCTATAAATTAACTTTCTGGCCACTTATCTCACTAGCTTGGTAATTTATATTTTTTAAAAATATTTATTTTCTAAAAAATAAAAAATTTTAATTTTTGCTAATTCATATTTTATATATATTGTAAAATTTGAGAAATTGGACCTAATAAGTTAATATATAAAAACTCTGGGGTCAATTGGTTAAAAAAATTTATTTTGGACTAATTGTACTTTTCTGTAAATGTAATTTGGGCTAATTGACTGGATTTGGCAAGTTGATGGGATAATTGGCCAGACAGTTAATTTATGGGTTAATTGGTCATCACATCTAAGTTCACGGGGCAAATTGACACTTTAGCCTTATTTTACTTAGACATGAAGAATGTGTCATATCTATACTATATATAAAAATATGGATGTAGAGAAAATATTTTTGGACGAAAAAGGACATGTATTTTTTATTTAATAACAAATCTAGCCTTATCATGTATTTAGATTACTAAATTTTAGTAAGTAAATTTGAACTTCAATCAAATTAAATCCTTTGGTTAAAATCAATATATTAACTAAAGTTTGAATTTAAATCAAAATTTCAACAATTTTAAATATTTAAAACTCTAAAATTTCAACTAAATAATTGAAATAAATAAATTTATAATAATAAGACAAAAATATATCTTATAGATTCAATCCATCAATCTAGACAGTATAAATAAATTTAGAATT
>CATIWO010707351.1:0-11983 GCA_949673435.1 Macaranga tanarius | reverse complement strand
AATCAGCCTTCAAATGCCCCTTTTTCTTGCAATAATGATAGGTTTTCTTTTGGTACCCTGAACTGCTACCCGAATGTCTCACCAATAAAGCATCTATATTTGTCCTAGTGTCTTGAACAAGCTCCTTATCCATAAGCTCCTTTGAAAACAAAGCTGATTTAACATCCTCCACCTTCAATATTTCCTTGGTATAAATTAGGGTATCTCTAAAGTTCTTATATGAGGCAGAAAGAGAACGGAGTAATATAAGAGCCAAATCTTCTTCTTCTTCATACTTAATCTCTAAATTTTCCAAGTCAATCATGATGGATGTAAATTCATTAATATGGGTTCTCAATGAGGTACCTTCTACCATATTAAGTATATGCAAACGATGTTTCACAGTGAGTTTATTCGAGATACTTTTCTTTAAAAACTACTCCTCAAGTTTTACCCATAATGCTACAGCTGTTTTCTCGTGAATAACTTCTCGCAACGCCTCATTCGACAAATTTAACTAAATAGTAGCCATGGCCCTTGCATCCAATTTCTCCATCTTTTCTTTGGTCATAGCAGACACCAATTTCTCCTTTTCTAATAAAGTTTTATGCAACCCATTGTGTGTCAAGAGGGCTCGCATCTTAATTTGCCATAGACCAAAGCTCATATTGTGATCCAATTTATCTATCTCAAATTTTGATGTCGCCATAACAAAATCTCAAATAATTGTAAACAACTCTCATACCACTTGTTAGGAAATTTGAATTTACCGAAGCGTGAGAGGATTATAAATTACTTAAGATAATATACAAACACAACACCAAAAATAAAGAAAACATAAAATACGCAAGAATTAACGTGGTTCGGTATAAGCCTATGTCCACGGGCGAAGGAGGAACAAATTTACTAATCAACCAAAGATACAAAAAAATAATACAGAGATAAACACTCAACTCTTAGCCCCCAATTACACCCAATCAAGCTCTCTATTTCGCACACGTGCAGAACACAAGGCATTCACGGTGTCTCTACAACACTCCTCTACTTAACACATATACATATAGTCCTATTTATAGAGGATATAAAATCCAACTTAACTAAGGATTCTCTTCAATATAGGAACCTTTTCAATATAAGTGATAAGTGATAAGAATTTAATTTCAAATAAGAGTTTAATTCCTAAATAAGAGTCAAATCCTATTAGGAAAGGATTCCCTTGACTTGGCTACCAATTATATGTCAAAAACACCAATTTAGTGTGCTATACGGTCATGTTTCGACCCGTGTTCAATTCTGGACAAAACGGCCTATTTTAACATACCTTGCTACATGGTCGTGTTGTTGCCCGTGTACTCTTTTGGATATAATGATAGCCTCAAACATACCATGTGACATGGTCGTGTCTCTAGTCGTGTCTGCACACACACCCTGAGACATGGCCATGTATCTGGCCATGTCTGCCTCCAACATAAAAATATACAACCCAAACATATCCAAACGCTCGAAATAATGATGCCATAGGCTAAATTCAAGTCACATATTAACAAATATCCACCTTAACTTGAATTTTCTTGTATCATATTTGCTCCACCTTCTCCACAAATGTCTCAAATATGAGAACACCAAAACAAGTCCAAGAGCCACTTGAACTTGCTTTTCCAAAATGCCTTAGTCAATAAATCACAAAAATTAACTCCGCCTAAAAATATAGAAGAATGAGAAGATAATGTAGTAGTATCTATCACGGTAGATTCTTGCAATATATATAATCTACCAATGCATCCAGCTGGCATCACCATAATGGTATCCATAACAATATCCAAAATTCCATCTCCGCTAACAAAAATATAACCACCAATTTTTAATATGGACAACGAGATGAGGTTCTTAGACATGTCCGGAACATGTCTAATACTAACCAAAGTCCTCACTACACCTTCATAAATTTTAATTCTAACTGAACCAACACCAACAATCTTGCAAGGATGGTTGTTGCCCATTAACACAAAACCACTATTAACCGGTTCATAAGTGGTAAACCAATCTCTATTGAGACAAATGTGATAATCACAACCAGAATGAAATATCTACCCTTGCCTAAAATTGGTTAAATTTTCAGTCACAATGAGGACATTACCTTCAAACTCATCAAAAAAATTGGCTTATACGGATTCACCATGCTGATAATGTTTCTTCAATTTTCAACAATCAGCCTTAAAATGCCCCTTTTTCTTGCAATAATGATAGGTTATCTTTTGGTACCTTGAACTGCTACCTGAATGTCTCACCAATAGAGCATCTACATTTGCCCAAGTGTCTTGAAAAAGCTCCTTATCCATAAGATCCTTTGAAAACAAAGCTGATTTAACATCCTCCACCTTCAATATTTCCTTGGTATAAATTAGGATATCTCTAAAGTTCTTATTCGAGGCAGGAAGAGAACGGAGTAATATAAGAGCCAAATCTTCTTCTTCATGCTTAATCTCCAAATTTTTCAAGTCAATCATGATGGATGTAAATTCATCAATATAGGTTCTTAAGGAGGTACCTTCTACCATATTAAGTATATGCAAACGATGTTTCACAGTGAGTTTATTCGAGATACTTTTCTTTAAAAACTACTCCTCAAGTTTTTTCCATAATGCTACAGCTGTTTTCTCGTGAATAACTTCTCACAACACCTCATTTGACAAATTTAACTAAATAGTAGCCATGGCCCTTGCATCCAATTCCTCCATCTTTTCTTTGGTCATAGCAGACACCAATTTCTCCTTTTCTAATAAAGTTTTATGCAACCCATTGTGTGTCAAAAGGCCTCGCATCTTAATTTGTCATAGACCAAAGCTCATATTGTGATCCAATTTATCTATCTCAAATTTTGATGTCGCCATAATAAAATCTCAAATAATTGTAAACAACTCTAATACCACTTATTAGGAAATTTAGATTTGCCGAAGCGTGAGAGGATCATAAATTATTTATGATAATATACAAACACAACACCAAAAATAGAGAAAACATAAAATACGTAAGAATTAACGTGGTTCGGCATAAGCCTATGTCCAAGGGCGAAGGAGGAATAAATTCACTAATCAACCAAAGATATAAAAAAATAATACAGAGATAAACACTCAACTCTTAGCCCCCAATTATACCCAATCAAGCTTTCTATTTCGCACAAGTACAGAACACAAGGTATTCATGGTGTCTCTACAACACTCCTCTACTTAACACATATACATATAGTCCTATTTATAGAAGATATAAAATCCAACTTAACTAAGGATTCTCTTCAATATAGGAACCTTTTCAATATAAGTGATAAGTGATAAGAATTTAATTTCAAATAAGAGTTTAATTCCTAAATAAGAGTCAAATCCTATTAGGAAAGGATTCTCTTGACTTGGCCACCAATTATATATCAAAAATACCAATTTAGTGCACTACACTACCATGTTTCGACCCGTGTTCAATTCTGGACAAAACGGCCTATTTCAACATACCCTGCTACATGGTCGTGTTGCTGCCCGTGTACCCTTTTGGATATAATGATAGCCTCGAACACACCATGTGACATGGCCATTTCTCTAGTCGTGTCTGCACACACACCCTGAGACATGGCCGTATATCTGGCCATGTCTGCCTCCAATATGAAAATACACAATTCAAACATGTTCAAACGCTCGAAATAATGATACCATAGGCTAAATTCAAGTCACATATTAACAAATCTCCACCTTAACTTGAATTTTCTTGTATCATATTTGCTCCACCTTCTCCACAAATGTCTCAAATATGAGAATACCAAAACAAGTCCAAGAGCCACTTGAACTTGCTTCTCGAAAATGCCTTAGTTAATAAATCACCAAAATTGACTGCGCCCAAAAGTATAGAAGAATGAGATGATAATGTAGCAGTATCTATCACGGTAGATTCTTGCAATATATATAATCTACCAATGCATCTAGCTGACATCACCACAATGGCATCCATAACAATATCCAAAATCCCATCTCCGCTAACAAAAATATAACCACCAATTTCTAATATGGACAATGAGATAAGGTTCTTAGACATGTCCGGAACTTGTCTAACACTAACCAAAGTCCTCACTACACCTTCATGAATTTTAATTCTAACTGAACCAACACCAACAATCTTGCAAGGATGGTTGTTGCCCATTAACGCAAAATCACCATTAACCGGTTCATAAGTGGCAAACCAATTTCTATTGAGACAAATGTGATAATCACAACCAGAATCAAATATCCACCCTTGCCTAAAATTGGTTAAATTTTCAGTCACAATGAGGACATTACCTTCAAACTCATCAACAAAGTTGGCTTATGCGGATTCACCATGTTGATCATTTTTCTTTAACTTTCAACAATCAGCCTTCAAATGCCCATTTTTCTTGCAATAATGATAGGTTTTCTTTTGGTACCCTAAACTGCTACCCGAATGTCTCACCAATAGAGCATCTACAGTTGCCCTAGTGTCTTGAACAAGCTCCTTATCTATAAGCCCCTTTAAAAACAAAGCTGATTTAACATCCTCCACCTTCAATATTTTCTTAGTATAAATTAGGGTATGTCTAAAGTTTTTATATGAGGCATGAAGAGAACGGAGTAATATAAGAGCCAAATCTTCTTCTTCATACTTAATCTCCAAATTTTCTAAGTCAATCATGATGGATGTAAATTCATCAATATGGGTTCTCAAGGAGGTACCTTCTACCATATTAAGTATATGCAAACGATGTTTCACAGTGAGTTTATTCGAGATACTTTTCTTTAAAAACTACTCCTCAAGTTTTGCCCATAATGCTACAGCTGTTTTCTCATGAATAACTTCTTGCAACACCTCATTCGACAAATTTAACTTAATAGTAGCCATGGCCCTTGCATCCAATTCCTTTATCTTTTCTTTGGTCATAGCATACGCCAATTTCACCTTTTCCAATAAAGTTTTATGCAACCCATTGTGTGTTAAAAGGGCTCGCATCTTAATTTGTCATAGACCAAAGCTCATATTGTGATCCAATTTATCTATCTTAAATTTTGATATCGCTATAACAAAATCTCAAATAATTGTAAACAACTCTGATACCACCTGTTGGGAAATTTGGGTTTGCTGAAGCGTGAGAGGATCATAAATTATTTAAGATAATATATAAACACAAATCCAAAAATAAAAAAAATATAAAATACGCAAGAATTAACATATTTCGGCATAAGCCTATATCCACGGGTAAAGAAGGAATAAATTCACTAATTAACTAAAGATACAAAAAAATAATACATAGATAAACACTCAACTCTTAGCCCCCAATTACACCTAATTAAGATCCCTACTTCGCACACGTGCAGAACACAAGGCATTCACGGTGTCTCTATAATACTCCTCTACTTAACACATATACATGTAGTCCTATTTATAGAGGATATAAAATCCAAATTAACCAAGAATTCTCTTCAATATAGGAACCTCTTCAATATAAGTGATAAGTGATAAGAATTTAATTCCAAATAAGAGTTTAATTCCTAAATAAGAGTCAAATCCTATTAGAAAAGGATTCCCTTTAGTTGGCCACCAATTATATGTCAAAAACACTAATGTAGTGCGCTACGCGGCCATATTTCGACCCGTGTTTAATTCTAGACAAAACGGCCTATTTCAACACACCCTGCTACATGGTCGTGTTGCTACCCGTGTACCCTTCTGGACATAATGACAGCCTTGAACACACCCTGAGATATGACCGTGTCTACACACACACCTTGAGATATGGCCGTGTATCTGGCTATGTCTGCCTCCAACATGAAAATACATAACCCAAACATGTCCAAACACTCGAAATAATAATGTTATAGGTTAAATTCAAGTCACATATTAATATTTTAAATTGGCAAAAAGGTTTGCAAATGGACAAAAAATATTTTTTGAATATCAAGACTACCTTGAACTAAAATAAAAAAGAATTCACATGTAAACAAATATGAAAATTTAGTGTTAGCCTAATTCAGAAAAATTGACCCAAAAATTGCATATTACTTTTCAAAAGTCTTTTTTTTATCGGAAGCCGATTTTCTGCTACAAGCAAGCAAAAAGAATTATATTTTTACTTCACATACTTGATCTTCACGTCTTGAATCATAAGAATATACCTTGAAATTTGGCATCTAGGACAACTCTTTTGTGCATATATAAATATCTTTTACAAATTATTCAAGTGTGTATGTATGGAGAGCAAAATTATTTTTCTTTGAAGAGATTTCACTTATGCTTCTTTGATTAGTCATCTTTTCTCCAATATCCATAGATTTTCTTGTATTCATCTTGTTCGAGTGAGAGGCATACACCATCTCAAATTTGTTGTAAAAAAAATTGGAAGGCTTCATTGAGTGAGAAATGGATGCTTAGTGTAACACTCCAATTGTACACTCTAACACGTGGCACAATCAAAATTTTATACAAAAAATACATATTTAACAAATTAACATTCTACAAGTATGCTTTCTCATAATAGAACTTCTTAATACACGTTAAAAAGTTTGAGCACAAACATCAGGTATAAATGATAGCAACATCTAGTTATGCATACCCCGGACTCGTCACTGGCCCACCTGATTACTCTATTGTATGCAGACTTCAACTTAACTATCGCTTATCCTAAAAAAAAATAGATGCAAAGGGGTGAGCTTGCTACTCAGTAAGTAATCACTAATATATTTACACATATATAGCTTCTTAAAAACTAATTAAGCTAATTATATATGACTAACAAGCCATCACATTAATAGCAATATCGTAGCTTATTTAAATCACTTAAATCGTTAATGTACAACATTAATTTATTTGTAGCTCTTATGTACTTCTTTAATCATTATTAGCAAGGCCCAACACACCAAACTACATAGAGTCTACTATAAGTAGATTCAATACTTTGATTCAAAATGTTCTCATAAATTGTAGACATATCTTATGACTATAATATTTTTACAAACTCTGTATTTATGAGTCTAATTTTATTTCCAACTAGAATTACATAATTTGGAAGTATATGGAATTAATTATGAATTTTAGAACACTAAAAGGTTACACAGAACAATTAGAGTGAGAAATTTTCAAGCTCTGTTAGACCAACGTAACAATAGATTCAACTCAAATTCAAAACATAAAAGTTGTAAAGACTCTTTAAAGTTTTTCTATCACCAAACCATATTCTATTTAAAGTTCTATAGCTCAAGTTATATTAAAAATACAGAGACAGAAGTTTATAGGAGATGGTGCAGCCGTGTCTGAGATATTGCAATTTATCTGCTGCTAATCTGGTTGTACACAGCTGTGCCTGAGTCTTAAAATTGACACACTAAGCACACACAACTGTGTGCTGAAGGTGCACAGTCATGCCTGAGTCTTGAACTCAGAACCCTGAATACACACAGTTGTTCGTTAAAGCCACACAACTATGTCAAAAGCATTTGCTAACAATCATGAGGGATCGTGAAAAGAACAAATATGTATCAAAACCACTTCTTAGGCCACAATTAGGAAAAATAAATTCACCCACATCCAAGCAAAGGCTTAATGCTAACCCCAAGAAACCGTAAAAGTATACTCAAACTCCAAAAACTCAATTTTGGGTGTAACATATACAATCAATCACAAATTCAAGTATTCATAATCATATCCTCAAATAATCATTTGCATTCTCATATATCAAGATTCATTCTCACGCATAAGATCAAAGTACACATATTAACACACCATCCGGTATCCGACCGGATCTGTTCTCACTCAATCACACCACATTTAGCCACATTGACTTATACCTCTCAGGAACACATCCTCATACACAATACCATTCACACATTTTAATTTGTTGGCATGCCAAGTCTCCTAACTCATATCTCATATAAATATGTATAGAAGCATGCTTTTCAATATCATATTTCATCATCTCAACTTGCCAATCTCCACTTGGCTTACATCTCATATGATTATTCATAATGATTTGCCATTCACAAGCCTTTACAAGGCCATAACTCATATATTTATCATTGGCTAGCCTTTTATACTCATTCTCTAACTTACACTCACAATCAATTTCATATTTAGTCTCCCAACTCATCACCTTACCTTTATGCACAAAAGTTTAAGTAATAACACACATATCATTATAATGTGCTTTACACATAACATATCATTATCACATTCCATAACAAATCTCAACATCAACATATCTTACATAATTACATACTCAAAGCAATTAATCATTGTAAATGATACCTTACCATAATCATCACTCCACAACCATGATACATTCTTTTCCACATTTTAAATATGCACATAGCGTCAATCTTATATCATATTTAAAAACACCAGTTTCCATATAAACATATTATATGCTTACCTCATTCATTTACATGGTTCATAGCACATATAACAACCTCTCATGATATACAATCATTTATGAACTTGTAGTATACTATAATATTGTATCATTGTATAGCACATCCCATGAAAATCATCACTCATCCAATTCACTTGATCCTTAGTTATAATAATAGCTCATTTATTCAACCATCACAATGCTAGGTTAACATCTATGAGACTCATATATATAACTTTCATCTTTATTATCATTTTATATTATTTACTCACATTTACTATAAAAAATATTATCAATTCATTATCCTCAATCAATATGTCCTACAAGGCAAAATATCCACATACAATACTTTTTTATCAATAAACTTATTAATCTTCCAAACAACATCTATATTCCATTGACCATGTTAAATATTGCCAATCATTTCATTCTTTATATACCAATATCAAATAACTTATTCAATTACTTCATATAGCACATATATAATATTACAAATAAGTTATACAAGAGAAGCTAAATACATATATTACATTAGTAATTACTTACCAAAATGCTTCCCAAAACTTTAACAAGTATGAGTTTCTCTAGTTGATTATATCTTTCTTATCCCTTCAACTCCTACACATAGCCATGAATCAAATACATATAATTCATCACTCTTGCACTTTAACTCAATTAGTGTAATTTATCACCTCAATTTGATATGCTCTAAAATTATATACACAAATCTTTTGGCTCCCATTTTATTTCAAAAGCTAGGATTATTAGTCTATTTTAATTTCCAATTGGAATCACTTAATTTGGATGTATATATAATATAAATTATAAATTTTTGAACACTAACAGGTCATATAGGTAATTAGAGTGAGCAACAAAATATCAAGCTCTGTTAGACTCTCTTAGAGGCAGATTCAACTCAACATCAAAACATAAGAGTTGTAGAGGATTTCTTAAAGTTGCTTAAGCACTAAATCTTGCTCAAATTAAACTTTTACAACTCAAAATATGACAAAAACTCTAAAACTAAAAAATTCAAAAACAGAGCACGAATTCTAAAATTAACAAACTTAACTTCAATCAATAACTATGCATGTATGACTTACCAATTTCAATTTCCAAGCCCTCCAGATGTCTTTAGGTTCCCAAAGCCCTTATGAATTGATTAGAAACTAGATCAAATACTCTAAACTTTTCAAATATCACTAACCACTTATATATATAGAATTTACAACTTAATCTCTACCATACACATACACACACTTGTACTCAATCTCCACCACACACTTGCACACACACACGACCATACACATGCACACATAAGTAGCCTTCCACATAGCTACTATTTAAGAAGTTGTAGATAATAACTTAGGATATTTATCACCAAATATCCACTTCAATCCTTAATGAAGTATGGATATTGCACATCAATCCTTGAGCTTTCAATTGTGTCAATTTAGTCCAATCTTCCTTACAATTAGGCCCTCATCAATAATTCATAAACATATTTAATCTTAAATTAATTCTAACCACTATTCTATATGAAATGAAATGCATAATGAAAGAATAGGTGTCTTAGGATGCAGGAGTTACACTCAGCCTACAAATAGCCATAGTCCTCAACATCAGCTAAGACTTGATCAATTACATGTATCCAAAGTAATTGAAGCCATGTTCCTCAAATCAGTATCCCCAACATCCTTAGACCTAATAAACTCCCTGTGAGTGACACAAATATCAATTATCACTATTGGGATAATGACACCGGTAGTCCTAAAAGTTATATAAAATTTTCAATTAAGTCTTAAAAGTTGAAAAGTTTTCAATTGAGTTCATAAAGTTTTTAAAACTTTTACCATTAGTCCTCGACCGTCAAAACTGACGGAAGATGGTGACGTGGCAGTCAATTTGTAAGTTGGCTCATTTTAACTTGATGACGTGGACAATCTTCTTCTTTTTCCTCCCTTTCACTGTCTTCCTCCCCTCTTTGATGAAAATATGCAAGCAATGGTATCTTTTAATCTTATAGTTTTCAGGCTTGCCGTCGTACTCAATCTCTTCAAAGTAGTCCTCACGAGCATTATTAGCCAACATAAGAGAAACGAGCCAGAAGAGTGACGAATCAAAAGAAACAAATGCGCCGCTACCAAGGAGATCGGTCATAGCAGTAGGGCAGGTAGTCTCAAGATTGTGATGAACTTTGTGAGACATGTGAAGTTATTCTGTGATTGTAGGCCATAACAGCAAAGTAGCTACTAATCCCCCAATAAACCTGAGATGAACACGCATAAATTATGATGATGATAAGTTCATTTAAGAATACTGCAAGCTCAAAGGTAAAAGAAGCAAGTGTTTTAGCACAATAACCAGCATTAGTCAACATCTATCACTCACTGTTTTTTACTAATAATCAGTCAACATTGTGCTACTGATCTAGATAAATGAATTAGTGGATGCCTGTTAGCCTGTTATGTGTCTATTTTTTAAAGACCTAAATAATGCATCCATTGAAGTTCAACCTTAGCAACAATGCATCCATTGGAGTTCAACCTTAAGACCAATGCATACAAAAAGACATATAAAGATAATGCACCCATTGGAGTTCAACCTTAGGATATAATGCACCCAGTAGAGTTCAACCTTAATAACAATTCATGCAAAAATGCATACACGCACACACATGCAGGCATATATTTTAACCTTAAAAACAATACATCCTTTGGAATTCAATACGAGAAAATACATAGTAAAATTTAAAAAATATGCTTACAAAGAAATGCTGAAGAATGTAGAGAAACTGAATCTCTGAAACAACACAGATTGAGGAACACATAAAAACTCTCCAACTCAACGTAAAGTTAACAACTTTAATCAAAACGACAATGACCTATTACATGGAAACTCCACAGTTTTCCTTCCAAATGTTGATTTGATAAGTTTGTGTAATAAGGGTAAAGTTAAGGAAGCTTTAGAGCAGATGGGTCGGGGTGTTTCTGCTGATTACAGTATCTTTGTTGCTTTATTGGATATGTGTGGAAGGTTGAAGTTGCTTGATATGGGTAAAAAGGCACATGAATTCTTAAGACGATCAACTTTTGCTGATGATATTGAAATGAGTAATAAACTGATGGAAATGTATGGAAATTGTGGGAGTGCGAGAGATGCACGCCGGGTGTTTGATAGAATGCGTAAAAGAAACTTGGATTCCTGGCATTTGTTGATTAATGGCTATGCAGCGAATGGCCAGGGGGATGATGGGTTGTTGTTGTTTGAGAATATGAAAAAGTTAGGATTACGGCCAGATGAGGATACTTTCATGGCTGTCTTTGCGGCATGTTTTAGTGCAAGAGCTGTAGAAGAGGGATTTTTGTTCTTCGAAGTAATGAGGAATAAATACGGTATCAGTCCTGGGATTGATCATTATTTTGGGGTCATTGATATTCTTGGGAAAGCTGGTCACTTGTACAAAGGGAGGAAGAAGAAGAAGATTGTCCATGTCATCAAGTCAAAATGAGCCAACTTACAAATTGACTGCCACGTCACCATCTTCCATCAGTTTTGACGGTCGAGGACCAACGGTAGGGGTGGCCACGGTTCATGAACCGGCCGGTT
>CATIWO010707225.1:0-18456 GCA_949673435.1 Macaranga tanarius | reverse complement strand
TAAAAATTTTCGGGACAGTTCGGTTCGGAGAAAGTCAAACAGTCAACGGATATTTTCGGTTCTGGAGATTTTCGGTTCGGTTTTTTCGGTTTTTCGGGACAGTTCGGGTTTCTCCGCGACCCGCGCTCAGCCCTAGTTCCAACCGAAACCGAACCACTCGTTCGGTTCTCTATTTTTTTGGCACACCCCTAATTGTTTTTACATATAAATTTATTTTCCGTTAATTATTTAAAGAAATAAGATTTCATTTAGTCTTTGAACTTTTTAGTCAAGGTCAAATTAGCTCCTTTTTAACTTTTAGGATCAATTTAATCTTTAAACTTTATACTAAAAGCCAAATTGGCTCTAGAAAGTTACATTTTCCCCTGAATATTTGGCAAAGGCCCAAATCTCTATAAGAATTTGCAACAACCGCTTTATTATTTTGATTATTTAATAAATTGAGCCTTATTTTATTCAAAAATTAATAAGTTTAGTTTATAAAAATATATTTAAGACTCAAATTTATATATACTTAACAAATTTTAAAATATTTTCTAATAATATACACATTTAATTATCTACTAATAATTTTTAGTGGTTTAGAAATATATTATTTTATAATTTATGGTTTAAGAATATAATATTTTATAACTATTTATACATTAATTTTATTTCTTGAACTTATACTTGAGACAAAAATTTATTTATACTCTAATGATGTTATGTATAATTTAACATGTAACATATTAGTATATAATAATAAACAAAAACTGAAATTAGAATATTAAAATACTTATTCATCATAATTAATTATAAAGAATAATTTATTGACTCGCTAAATTAGAGAGATTTTTACAATTTGATGAGAGTTTTTGTTGAACTATTAAAAATATAGAGATAAGTGTAATTTTCAAGGTTAATATGGCCTTTATTTAAAGTTTAGGGGCCAAATTGACCCAAAAAGTTAAAAGAGCTAATTTGGCCCTAACCAAAAAGTTTAGGGGACAATTGACATTTATTCCTAATACTATACAGGCCATAAAAAATAAAGTATTAGTAGAAAAAGAATTTACTGCTAAAAAATTCAATAAACTGCATATAATTACAAAATTTAATTTTTAAAAGCGACTATTACATATTAGCTGCATTAATTTTTATTTTTAAAGATATAATTTGTAGTTATATATATTTACTGTTCAAACATTCATATATCTAATTAGTTATAGATAAGTAAAAGATAGTTAGGAAATTATGGCAAATAAACAAATTATTACAATAATATATATAATTCATGGAAATTATGTATTAGTTTAAGAACATGATATTTGTTGCTAAAATATAAAAAAAAGTTGCAGATAATTATAAATGTTATATTTTTTTTACAGCTACTACTACATATTAGCTGTAATTTTCATTTTTATAGAATATAATTTGTAGTTATGTTCAATGACTATCATCATTGATAAAGAGTATACCTAATGTGAAGATGTAAAGTTGCCCTGTATTATAAAAAAAGGCAAAAGGTCCAATTTGTGTCCCCAACATTTTGCCTTAATTTTACATTGGATGCTTTCGTTTTTTTAGCAAAACTTAAATTTAATCTTTTCAAATTTGGCTTAAGTTAGACCTTTTTAATACAATTAAATTCTATAACCTTTTAATGGTTAATTAACCAATAAAAATTTTAATTTAAAAATAATTTATTTATATGCATAAATTTGAATAATATCAATTTAAAATTAAAATACTTGCATAATCAATTTTTGTTGATTATTTAATTATTAATTAAAATTTTTGACAATAGAATTCATATTTATAAAAATTGGAAAATATTATTTTTTATTAAAATATAAAATTAATTGAGGTAGAAAGTACAAGTTTAAATATTTTTATATACAATAATAAATTTGATCATTTTTATTTTTAAATGTAAATTCAAGAGTTAAAACAAAATTTATTAAGAAAAATGAGTAAAAAACTCAGGTATATCACATATATTTTTTTCTTTTGATCAAATTTGGTGGCATTTCATTACACCAAATAAAAGAGAGTTACAGAGTTCAGTACAATAAATACTGAAAATAACTCTAACCATAGACAAGGGATATTTTTTCCTAAAAATATATAAAATAAAATATAAGGGAACAAACTAAAATATCCTTTGTTTGGGGATACAGGAAGAAACCTTCTTGGTCTGGGTCATCATACTGATGCGACAAAGGAGTCTGATTGGAGCAGAATCTAACTATTTTTTTTAAGTATCCACCATCTTAAATTGTTCCCATCATAATCTATCAATTCTAAGCTCCATTGGACATATCAGACGACTTAATACTGCAAAAAAGTCAAGCTATAAAAGTGAAAAAATCCACATATGGTAAATCACATATAATATTAGGTTTTTAAAAGATCTGAATTATATAAGTTGAGGTGCCTATGAAATTTATCTAGTACAGGGGATGCTAGGTTTTTCACTACAAGTACTAAAAGTAACTTTATAAATATCCATATGTCAAAAGCTAATTAAGTTTATTTAAGGGTCAAATATTATACGTTTATACATAACCAATTGGCAAGCAAACAAGTTCATCTACTAACCGAATATCAACAACCGCAATAACTTCAAAACCAGAGAGAGAGAGAGAGAGAGAGATTTTCACAGAAATATGAATATATATAGGTCAAAAGATATAGTATACAACAAAAAGTGAGGTAAGAATTGCGATCCCACCAAAACAAAACAAGTAAAAATAGTGATAATAATAAAATGAAGCTAACTCTAGAAAAGAAAACGAAAATTTGGCAGCTCACTTTGACTTTATGCCTTTTAAGGCATCTCGAGTAAATAAGCGTACACATCAGAGCTGTTGCACCCACATGATTGTTAATATAAACAGGCAAACTAAACTTTATTATCAGGCAAACTAAACTTTACATATATAAGACTCATATACCTGTCACTTTTTATTATTTTAACATATCTATTTTAGTTTTATTATTTTAACACCTAAATTTATCTAAAATACAATTTTTGAACCCTAATTATCACATATGTCATGAAATAACGAATCAACATATATCATATCTTAAAAAAAATTTAATTGACCAAAACCTACAAATAAATGTGTCAAATTAACAAAAAATAGCAAGTACATGGGATGACAAATGTATTATGTTATTATATTAGTGCATTTTAGATAAAAAGTGATGAGTTTAAATGTTGAAATCAAAATTATAAATTGAGGTGTCAAATTGACCAATTGTGACAAGTACAAAGGGCCGCGGATGTTTTACGCTTATAAATATATATATATATAAATGAACATCGAAAGGAAATCCTTCCTGACGAATCAGTTATGCATGTTGGAGTGTGACATAGATTTACAAAACAGTGTTAATGTGAAGAGCTTTTAGCAGAGAAGTAGCCATTTGTTTGACCAAAACTTGGCCTCCTGAGCTCTGCCCATCTCTACGTTCCCCTATCAAATTCTTAAGTTTTTGTGGTAATTCGTTCTCCACAATCAATTGCTTTGGCCGAGGGTGATGCTCGTAAACAGCCTGTCATAATGAATTTCAGTTAGCAATATCAAACATAGGTAAGACAATAACTATGGTTCCCATCAACTAATAATACTTATAAACATCGTTGTTAAAGGCAAGCCCTGAGGTGCAAGGCCGACTAAACACAAGTCCTAGCGCTTCAAACATTGAAGGCGGTCCTACGCCTATGCTCCAAGACCTCTTTGCACCTTAATGCGCCTTGTGCCTTTTAAAAACTATGCTTCCAAATACATTTACAGTGTCCTTGCATATTTCTTGAACAGTACCAAGTAGCAAACAAAAGCAAAGATCATAGTCCATATTATGGTCAACCGAAAATACAAGCACCAAATGCAAGCAACATTACATATTTATTGAACAGTACCAGTGGCAAACAGAAGCTACCAAACAAAAGCAAAGATCATATAAGCCAGCAAATGCAAGCAACATTTATCTACATGTCATTTCCCCTTCTTTGCAGAAGCACGTTACTAATTTCTCCAATTTAATAACTACCATCAGGATGAATTGACAACATGAAGTTATTCTGCAACATGAAATGAGAGAGAAAAGAAAGTGCAGACTCCTACCTTTATTAGTTTAAGCAAATTTAGACGAGCAATTGCATCCTGATGGTCCAGCCTTACAATGAGCAAAGGTGTCAAACCATTAACAGCTAAAGTGGTATTTATCCGGGATGATTTCCTGCATTCAAAAGAATAATAAATGAACAATGCCACACACAATAAGCAAATAAATCAAATCAGTTGATTCATAAGGGAATGTTCACAGTTGTACTGTCGAGAAGAAAATGGAAGAATAAAAAGCAAGACCGAGAGTTTTAGTTAACTATAAATATCCTTTATAAATTGGTAGACACATTAGAAAGCTTTCTGAGACTAGACAATTTACAAGTTACCAAAACCCATCTGACAAAAAAATATCTGAAAGCTTTTGATAAGCACAGTTGGACAACCAACACTTGGGCCAGAAAATAAGCAAGATATACAATTTTCAAGAAGAAACCAAAATGAGGAAACAAGAGAACACATACGTGATGATTTTCAAGAATGGCTCCAGAATATGCACAAATTGTTGCTCTGGACAGCTTTGGAAGAACTTGACTAGTTTCTGAACCGCATCCCTTTTCAGCAATGCTTGTTCTACTTTACGGTTGTCATTGTCATGAGCCAAGCAAACCGCAATTGAATCCAAAGCTGTCGCTGACCAAAACACATCATCAAGCAGGCTCAAGTACACATCCAATCCACCATGTGCCCTTAATTGTTCTCTTGAATTACGCGATGCATGAGCCATGTCACACAGTAAAGGTAACGCATACTGCTTTAACTCAGAACCTGTCACAATAATATTCATCAAGTGTGGAATGATTCCATTTTCCGCAGCTTGTTCCTGTCTCCTCTTATTTATTTTGCAGAGATTGAATAGAGCATGGAGGACCTTAAAGAGTAAAAAGAAGGAAAAGAAAAATGATAAGTCTGCTGATACTAATTAAAGCAGTTCTAAGGCAGCTAAAGAAGTAGCAGTTCATAATTTAGTACTCAAACTAGAAAAAAGTAACAGTGACGAACCTAACTTTAACCATCAATTGAAATATACATGGTACAATAATGTATACTGTTCTCAAGATAACAAGAGTTTGCTATATAAAACTAATTGGTAAGCTAAAGACCAAAGCTTTAATTAGAGAGCAGCTTCTGCATTATTTCCTCTAGTACAAAAACCAGAATCACACTAACAATCAATTTCCCATTTAATATGCCGACAAAATGCAGGGATGCAAAATAGGAGTTGTTCAACTCACAGTCTAGAAAGAAAGTATTACCTGATTTCACTAAAATAATACAAGTTTAACTAGTAGAGTAAAGTTCCAAGCACTTTCAGATGCAATTTCATTTAATGTCATGAGCAGCTTATAGCAAGCCTTTAAAATGCTGCTATTATATAGACTAACCTCGTGATGAATTTGCTCAACAAGTGGTCCATCTTTGAGTTCAAGGTTTGGGATCAAGAACTTAATTGCATCTGCCCGTTGAAGATTCTCTAAGCAATTAGGGTCAGTGGAGAGATAATTTATACACTTGAGTATCTGCAAATGAATTAGTAGAAAGTTCAAGTAGCCTTCTTAAAAGATATATATGAAAAGAAAGAGCAAGAAAGAGACCCTTGGGCAATCTTAAGAATTAGGCTGACAAAGATAGCCTTTGATACCTTTAAAAGAATTGGTGGCTCAATTCTATTGAACATCTGAAAAAGACGGCTAAGCAAACTTTGGCAACACATATGATTTTACAATTGTATCTGCTTGAGAAAATTCAAGCAGAAGGTCTGCCACTTTTTCCAGGTAATCCCTGGCAACTTCTGCATTCATCGTTGACACCATGTGGGAGAGCAAGCCAGATGATGTAGCGCTCCCTGGTCTAGCATTCAAAACACCTGAACCAGACAATACACCTGAAGTTGTTTGAGATGCAATAGCAGATGTGGAAGCAGCTCCATCATTTGATATACGTGTTCCAACCTTTTTATTTACTGCCTTATGAGAAATTCTAGCTGGGACGTCTAGATTTCCATTTTCTCCTCTACGCCCAGTTACCTCTGTGAAACAAAGCAGAAAAATGTAGGCATTCCAACTTGGAAAAAGAAGACAGTAGTGCCAGTATTTTAGCCTCATTAGACATAGAGAAATTAGAAATGAGAAGTATTTGGAGCAGATAGACAAGCACACAGAAGAATGGCAGAAGTATAAAAAATTTCTTGATAGTAGAATTGAAACTCCTGTTCATACTTCTAACTTGTCATAAATGTTATGAATTGAAATACAACAAGGAGCACAGCAATATGCACTAATATTCAAACAAGAGTAGATTTCCAGAGGTTTCTTTTCACATTCATTAAGAGAATATATATCTAAGAAAAAATCCTCCAATTTATAATTGCAATAATAAGTGGATGTGAACATCATTTCATGGAAATTCTAAAAAAGCAAGGAATAGTATATCAATACAACATTACCTGCAAATTCTGCCATCAAAAAATCCAATTCACCATTTGTTTTCTTCTCACTAGCATGTAATAGAGGCAATATACTTTCATGTCTCTCCAATCCAGAGATGTGGCGTACATACTCCAACTGACCAGAGAAATGCTTGGAGGGTGGTTCCTTTTCCAACAAGCTTAGAAGAGGTCGAACTTGTTCTGGCTGAGTAGAAACTACAGCAGGAAGACCATTTGATGCACTTTCAATCAACTTTGGAGGCCTATCAGTAGATGTCTTATTAATGGAACCAGTGACTCGCTGCTGCCGAACTTCAACCTCTGCTCGAAAATCCTTTGCAGCAATATTTCCAGATTTTTCCAAAGCAACCGAAATTTCCATTGCCGCACTGCTAGATTGAGGTCTATCAGTGTCTGTCGCATGGTATCTAGCATCTGTTTGAATGCAATCCAGCCTTTGAGATTGCAAAGTAGAAGCATGAGAAGGTTCTTGTGTACCTATTGACAATGGATGCTCAACAACTCCATGCCTAACCTTAAGGATATCAGGCAAATCAGATGCAGAAAGTGTTGCCTCACTCTGAACAAAAATAGGATCCCTGCAATCCAACGGGCCAGAACGTGGTCGTTGAACTGAACCTTCCAGTGGAAATCCGGTTCCAACAGATATAGAAGCTAGCCTAGTTGCCTCATTCAGACTATAAAGAGTATTGATAAGCCTAAGCAGTATTCCATTTTTTGCAGCTATGCGACAGAAGTCATTTCTTGGGGTGGATCTCTGAAGCTTAAAGACCTGCCACATGCCATCGATAGCTAGATGAACCATTTCCCTGGATGTGGATAGCAGAATCAGTGCATTTAGTATGACTAACTTGTTTGTCATATGCATTCCTTCAATTCTTGATGCTATTTAACATGCAAAGAGTATTAATGATTTCAATAAACGATATGTTATACCATAAAAGTATAAGCCAACAACTTTTTTTCTAATATGTACATAGAAGATATTTAGTTTACACATTGGCATCCAAATGGAGACGTATAAGAATTCAAATAAAACTATTACTGAAGTATTACCAAAATATCTTGTAACAAAGTGGAAAAATCTCACAAACATAAGATGGTATTTAGTAAGCTGAAAACTAAGAGCTGAAAATTTAAATGCCGAAATTTAAATTATTTTTTATAATTATAATTACTGAAAACTATTAAATTCTTCATAGAAGTTGACTTACCATTTGAAATAAATATGTTGAAATAAATATTTTTAATTAAATATATTGACTTATAATTGAAATCTGTTATTGCATATGTTAACTTACTGTGACAAAAGTTACTAAAAACTCAATAGCTAAATATATTAAGTTGAAATTTTAAGTCAAAAAATTTAACTTTATCATTTTAAGTGGTCTTTTACTTAATTATAAAATTAAGACAAACCAACTTAAAATTAATAAGTACTGAAAATTTTAATTTTATGTGACAAGTGGTGTTGGTAAGTTGTGTTATTAAACACCTGCCAAGATTATGTTTCTTTCACACAATATAAATTGCAATGCAAAATGTTTTGAGAAAATGCATTATGTTTTGCTGTTTGCTTACGAAACACCGAAATCATTAGGAAGATTATTTATTGGCATTTGTATTGATATAGAAAATTACAATTTTGTTTAAATAAATATGATAGCAAATATTTTCACCAGCAAGAAATTTACTGTTTTTAAACTTTAATACTTTTAACATGAGGAAAAGTTATACAACAAAATACAAAAATAGTAATTTGTAATTGTCTTCTGTGGCCAGCAGTTGTCACCTGTAGCCAATGCCTGCCGGAGATATCCAGCGATAGCCTCTATACTCGAACGAGTGTGTACCTATGAAGTTCTTTCATATGTTCTTCCTTCTAATAGGTTTCTAGAAAAAGAAAATGATTCAGAAAAGAGGGCTGTTTTCTTTGAAAGTAGATTGCACTTCCCTTTCTCAAGGAAAACATTTTCAGTTGATCAATTTTCCAATGCACACCAAACACTATAGAAAATAATTTGCACAATACAAATGGAGCCTAAATCTTATAAACATTCATACTTCATGCAAAACTTAAGACAAGTTGATTAAGGTTCAACCTTTAATGCACTAACAAGTTGAAGTGTAAATTATGTGTTTATGTTATTAATTTCACAGTTTTCAAAAGATTTTCCAGATTTTCTAAATAATTCTTTTTACATTGCCAAATATTCCATCTTGTATCTTCAGTCAAATGAAAATTTGCATTTCCAATTCTATCAGTTGAAGTTCATTTATAAAGATCAGAGATTTAATTACTTCATTCTCAATTGCAATAATTTTAAAATTGCAGTAGTTACCCAAAAATTCCAAACATAGGTTAGACAAAATTATATCAGCCTCTCTTTGCTCAAGTGTTAGCTCAAGGAAATTTAAATTCAAAACAGAAGTGCTGAAAAACATGAATCAAAATAAAATTCTTAATACATAAGAAGCCAATCTACATTCTGTTGATGCTTGAAAAAAATTATGTTCAATTCTAATTATAAGCAATGAAACATATCCCACATAGGGGTGTAAACGAGTCAAGCCAAGCTGAGCTTTGGTTAGCTCAGACTTGGTTTGTTTATAAAGAAACCAAGTTTGCTAAGCCACTTAGTGTTCGCGAGCTTAAACGAGTCAAAACAAATTTTAAAAAATGCAAACTATAAATTGAAATTATGCATACAAAAATTTAAAATAAATTATTACTAAATAAATTATAATATATTTAATGAAAATTATGATTTTATTCTAATAATATACTTTTTAAATATTTTTTACGATAAAAATTTATATATTATAAATATAAAATTAAATTATTAATACATTAAAATTATGAGCAACTCGCAAGCTTTTATTCGAGTTTGTTCACAAGCTTTTACGAACTGAGCTTTGAATTGTTTGAGCTCCGCTCATTTATTAAACTAGTTTCAATATACAAACTCGAACGAGCTTTTATCAAGTCGAGCTCCGAGTAACTCGGCTCGTATACAACCCTAATCCCACATAGTATATAAACCGTGCTAAAATTAGCCAATTCAATTACCCAAAAAAACAAATTGAGGATAATTGATAACAAAGATAATTTGGGCATTAGTGCATAATAATAGACAATTATTACAATACAAAAAAAAATTAAACATGGCTAAAATGACCCACATTTCATTCACATCTTCCAGCCCATGAAAATTTAGATTTATGTAAATATTAATAAGCATATATACTCTCTGTAAGTGAGTGTGTGTATACACACACAGTTATAGAGAGTAGAAGGACAAAATGAATGGTTAAAGCATTTACGTAACTAAACCATAAGCTTCAAAATTGTAACACTTGGAAACCTATTCTATCACTAAACATCATATTGCTTGCATAGCATAAACAAATCTTTAATTTAGCTTTTTTCTCCTAAAATCCTCTATTTAGCAGATGCAGGGTTTAGTACTGTTTGGCGATTGTATTGATGAGAGGAAATAGGAAATTTCAGAAGGTCATTTGCTTCCTATCCTGTTCAGAATTGTTTTTCAGTATTTCTACTTTTAAGTGGTATTTAAGTACCTATGTAACTCAAATATATTTGTCTACTGGATTTAAAATATTTGAGCCTTAGTGCCTGATGCACAGAAATTGGTGTTTCCCCGTGTCTGTGTCCTCATTTCTCTGTATCCGATATTTCCCAGACACTTCAGTTATAAGGCAGACACTAAAAGTAGAAGTTGTTTCTCCGTATTCGTGTTCCCATTTCCCATTTCCGTGCTACCTAGGTGCCTACTGCATCTTCCTTTCCCATTCTTTTCTATGTTCTTTATTTCCTGGTTCTATATCATTTGGTTCAAGGGATGCACATGCCAAATAGGAACTTCCCTGATGAACATTTTTTCTTTGAGAGGTATTACTAACTTAGGCAATAAAATACCTACTGTTAAATAAGTCCACGGGCCCGGAGAGTGTTGGCCCACGCACACACACATAGACTTATAAATAGGGTTGAGTCTATCTAACACAAAACCAATTGGCTTGTGTTAAGACCTAATCTATACCACTTATAAGTCACTCTAACTCTTTATACTTTTCCAATTTGGGATATATTATCCAACACTCCCCCTCAAGTGTCATTGGGTCTGGACCAGTTACACTTGCCAAGCAGAAACGGGCCGCACCCAGCCAAGCACAAACGGGCTACACCTAAGGACTCACAAGGTCACAAACGGGCCACACCCAACTCCAGATCTTAAACACGAGCCCAAGATCACTGCTCTGATACCATATTAAATAAGTCCATGGGCCCGGAGAATATTGGCCCACGCACACACACGTGGACTTATAAATAGGGTTGAACCCATCTAACACAAAATCAATTGACTTGTGTTAAGACCCAATCTACATCACTTATAAGCCACTCTAACTCTTTATACTTTTCCAATGTAGGATATATTCTCCAACACCTACATTAATTTCTCAATAAAATACAAACCTGTACTTTGCGTAGTCAGCCTCCAGAAAGCCCACCAAGACAGGTATTCCACGGCAAGCAATAAACATTTGCAGTGTCAAGGGGCTGCATGAAAGGTCATTATTCTCAGTCCTAATGCTGGATTTTCTAAGAGAAATCACTGTCAATAATTAGGACAAATGTCCACCTTGATTGGCAAAGCTGCTGCAAAAAATAGGCTGCCTCCATTCGAACTTCCCGGGGACGATCGGGTCCAGCAAAACTCATTACAACTGGAATCTGTCATGGAACTTCATTAATAAATAAAACTAGACATAAATTCAAACAATATTTTACTCCATGGCATTGATGGAGAAAGAGAGAGAGAGAGCGAAATAAGCTGAAAAATTAGAAAAATGAAAGTCTTCAGGTCCTAGTAAGATATACGAAACCAAGGCATTTGTAAATAGCTACAGCATAGGTCCATTGAAAGTTACTACTAGCTTATTTGTATTGTTTATATAACAATGACTCAAACTTCACCATCATGCCAATTTACTTCCCAAAACAAACAAAAAGAGCATGGGAGAATTTTAAATAAGAGAAAACTCGGACCATGTAGACTAATGAATAGGCGTGATGGCAAAAGTTATAAGAGCTCATTGCTGATATAAGCACCATTTTCAGTTTGTCATTTTCTTACACATTGAATTAAAAGTGAAGTCAGGAGGTCATTTTATTTTACAGAGGGACGTCCATGTCCTCTTTTTTAAATCTCCAACAGGTACACCAACAGGTTACTAGCATAATTCTGGCATCTTCAATCTTTATCAGCTTCTGTATATATTTACTAGATAGTAGACATTGATCAACTCATTTACAAACTTGAGCTCAATTTGGCAAGTTAGAATTCATAACAAACTGAATTTGGACAAGCTCTACTAAAAATGTTGAACTTTGCTTTTTACAATTCATGATTCAGCATAATAATATTTATCAAGTAGGATAAAACATGACAACACTCGGCCTATCTTGACTGGTTCACAGATTTAGACTTGATGAACCAAAATAAGAAGGGTAGATAACCCAAAAAATTAAATACAAGTACATTTGCTTTTAGTGGCTGTTACTTACAAGTTATCAACAGTGGCTATATAATTAAGTATATTTAAAATTAAAACCCAAGTCAATTTTCTATATATGGTGTACAATTTTATAGTAATAACTGCAGCCCTCAGTCATTTTGTATTTAACATGTGTGCACATGATATGGCCCTCAATTGGAAGGTAAATTGGATTAAGAAAAAAATGTAAGAAAATTGGAAGGTTCAACTGCTATGAATTTCTAAATCAAGCTTCTTTCACTGGATAGATGCTTAAAAATATTCTAATTGAAGCTAGACAGTTTTAATAGATAATTTCCAGGAAGGAGAACAAAAATTCCTGAATATGCACATTAATTACCAGGCCAACGAGACAAGCATTTTCCTGAAAGTCTGTATTATCTTTCACAATCTGATTTATAAGTTGAAGGACCGAGCATATAACCTGCAATATAGAAGTAACTTCACTTAGAATGAAGTTCATAATGCACAATAATGATAATAGTTGATATGCAATGCAATCACTTATCCTAGCTGCCATACCCGAATTTTAGGAACTTCAAGTAATTCCATGAGAGGAAGCAACCCATGCTGGGTAATAAAAATAATTTTCTGCTCGGACCGCTGGTGAAATATAGCAATAAGTTTCTGACATGCAGATACGATCACATCTTCAGGCTCCTCAGGTCTTAATGACCCAACTAATCTGCCAAACTCAACAGCCTACCAAGCAAAAACAATAAGATTCACAAAGTATCCGTGTTAGAGAGAGAGGATCTAATAAAAGTTTGAATTAATAGTGATGCAGTCAAGAAAGACTAAATTTAGTCACTCCATTCATAAAAAATAAATTGTTTTTCGAAAATATTAAAGAGGAAAATTGTTTGTAAAATAACTTATCTTCTGCTGTTTGGCTACATGGGAAAAATCACATAGAAATTATTTTGTGGTGTTCGGAATGTTTTGCAAAATATCAAAGTTCTTGCAATAAAAAAGACTAGTAAAATGGTTTTCAAAAAAAAGACTAGTAAAATATTTAAAACTCATTATATTTTAACATAAACTAATATAAGAGATTACACAGCAATAGCAATTTTGAGAACTTTTTCAGCCTCTGATGGCTAGATAAAATATAATCCTACGACAATCCCTAGGATTTAAGAACAGTTAGTGAACAATATATAAAATAAGCAATACCAAAAAAACAATAAATCATATATGCTTGAAATTTCAAAATCATGCAGTCCATTAATCCAAGCCAACTGATCTTATGCATCAGAATCAATTGGACATTACATTGTGATCTATTAGTGTATGGACAGGAGCAATGAGGTCTATCTGATTAAGGTAATAAGTAGCCCACAAAAGATGTAGATTCGAGATAATTTTGAACAATGTTTAGAAAGAGGTTTTGAGAAAAAAGGCTTTCTAAGATTTAGTAACCTTCCCTGCTTGTCTGGAAGAGACATAGTAACTGGAGGGGACTGTTTTGAGAGGTCTAGTCAAAAACCTTCAAAGCTCCTCCAACTCCAACCCCTCAAATTGTACTGAACAAGGCACAATAATGATGGATTGGTATCCCCCTTCAATGCCAAACCTTATCCTTACTCTTGCCATATGGAATGCTATAATTAAATGGATAGAGTTTTCTTAAAGAGAGTCAAAATGCTAAATTTTCCAGATTAAACTTTAAAAAAATAATCTACCACAAGCATGACAAGTTCAAACAGAGCAGTGCAGACATTAAATTATTTTTCTGTAAGTGTACCACCCGTAAATGGCACAGAATGTTCTCAAATCTAAAAATTGAAGAAGCAGCTGATAGCAAGCACACTGCATTTCGCATCAAGAGAAACTCATCAATAATTATGGCTCATGAAGGTAGACCATTTGAGTACCTGTAGGGGAAAAAGATTTTCAGCAGGCAATTTATCATCAAAAACCTGGCACTAAAAACATATGAAAGAAAACACTGTCAATGATTTTGAACAACTAATTAGAAAAATAGGGGAGGGGTGGGGGGAAGGAGGTGTTATTAAAAATAGAACTAGCACTTAAATATACCAAACCATCAATATCAATCACGTCATCCTTTATAACACCCATTATCAGATGAAAAAGGTTGCCACCACCATTTGTCTGCCCTATTTCACCCTCCATTTGTTTTTGGGCTATTGTAGCCCTCAACTTTGTAGCCAGGTCATTTTTCCCTGCATCATTCACAGATGCATTCCCTTGGTTCATAATTGATGTTGATGCAGAAGTTGAAGCTTCGGTTGCCCGATCATCCAAATTCTTATGAAGGGGATGAAACAAATCATCAAGTGAAGCATCCCCTGGAGGGTCACTGAATCTACTAAGCTCATTCCCGCCCAAAGTCACTGATGTCTTTCCAGCCTTCACAAAGTCATTTGTAACCATAAGATTTATTATTTCTCCCACTAAAAAGGAGGGGAGAGGCAAGGGGAAGGGGAGCAGGAAGAACAGGAGGTAAATGAAGAAAATGTTCAAGCTCCCATGGAGGCTTGAAACCAATCCTAGGTTGAGCAACTATACTTACCATACCACCACAAACAAAACAATGAAAAACCATGAATAAAAAACATGCATTAAAAGTCAACATGCAGCACATATCCATGTCGAAGAGTGTTCATATGCAGAAAAAAGATTGTCAGAGGATATAATGGGCATTGCTATCTCAAGGAATCTGCAACAAATGAGTCTGGAGAGGAAATATTGAGTTTATCTAGGGCTAGAGAATAGATGAAAATAAGTAGATGGTAACTAAGCTGGGGTTCCTTAATAGCAACCAAAATGGACCATAAGACTGAAAATATACTCTATTATGAAAAGGTTGACCACCAGATTGAAATGTAAAAGCTGATCTCAATCCATAATGTTTTTGAAAAAATAAATGCAACTACTTAAAAAAGACAGCCATTTCTTTTCCTTTTCAAAAGTCCAGTCAAGCATAAAACAGATTAAGTTTCAGTAAATTATTGCTGTAGCAGGCACTCTGGCAAAGGCCTCTGGTTGATTTTACTGAAAGCAACCAAAGAAAACTAAAAAACAAATAAATAAATGGCATGCACAAGCACCTGGGATTTCATTCTGACTTATTAAAATCTGAAACCTCACAAGTACATAAAGGATTAAGCACCTATATCCTTAAATCTTCCTCCTACTAAAAACATTTAGTTGTAATCTTAACAAAATAAATTTCCCATTCCTTTTGACAATAAAAAAAATCTTGAAGTTTTATTCTTACTCCATTACTTCCTGTTCCTCCCATAGGGAACCAGTTTGGTACAATGAAAAAGTTCCAGATTTCTGAAACAGATTTGAAACAGTGTGTGAATAGTAGAACACAAGTTTGTATATAACAGCTTTACAAACCCTGATTGACTAAAACCAACATAGAAACATTGCCTTTTCTATTAATGATTCAATCAATTCTAGAAGCATCATGGGCCACATAATCATTATGAAATGATACACTCCCTCTCTTCCGTAATTAGCTATCCAATTAGAGATGTTGAAAGACAGTTTACTGTAAATAAGGATTTGAACTTTTACTATTTCTGTCCTGCTCCATTAAAAAATCTAATGCAGCCTCATCTGGGAAAAACCCGACCTTGTTAATTTTGTTGGTCATCTCATTACTTCATCAAAACGGCAGATAAATTAGATGAGTTACTGATTTCACATCCACAATAAATGCATGCATGCATCAGGAATAGATTTAGTATATTAAAACAGTATGCCTGAAAACAATGTCAGCTTTCTTGGTACTTCACATGGGGAGGTGGGGGAGAGAGACAGAGAGAGAGAGAGCATAGAGGAGCAAATGGATCTAGTATGAAAAACCACAGAAATTGGTCAGCAGTTTACTAAAAGCGAACAACAACTATGAATGTAAGTTCACCTTTTGTAGCTCGTTATCATGACTTCTTGGAGCAAAATCAAACAATCTATTCTCAGGATGGGTGGAGCTACTTTTTACTTCATGTTTTCTATCTACATTTTTCCTTTTTGTCTCAGAAGATTCAACCTCACCAATTACAGGACTTACATCCTGATCATGCAAATGAGTTGAGCCATGAAGCGAAGAATAAGCAGCCACTACTTTATTGACAGATAGTCCACCAGAATCAGATTGCAGAGATGTCCTCTCATGGATCGCCAAAGTGGGAACTTGATCTGACTGAATATCTTCTAATTTATCAGTTCTTTCCCCGAAACAATCACAATTTGAAAAATGGTCCTTGTCAGACTTACTAACAACAGCAGTCTCAGTTAAAAGTTCTTTCCTAGAGTCCTGAAAATAAACCAGAACATATCATCAAAGTGGCAAAAATAGTTTAATTGATCCATCATCATGCAATATCAGGCTGACAATCACTTAACAATTAAGTCATGTCCATTTCTTGACTAGCAACAATAAAACAGGCTCCAATATGAGCAAATTATCCTAGTATTACTTCACAATGAGGTCTGAAATAAGAGGCTCTTACAGTTTCCAAGTCAAGTGTAGCTGTAGCAGCTTTCTCTGAAGAATGATTTTGACCAGCACTCTGATTATCTCCATTTAAAATTTCTGAATCTGCTGGATCGCCTTCTTGTATGCTTCTACCAAAACCGAAAAAAAAGAAATTGCAACATGAACGTACCAAATCATCAAAGAAAACATCAGACAGACAATTGTAAATCAAAGTAAAAGAGATAAAGTTATCAAGAGCTAAAACTTTATGCAACCGATGAATACATCAAGGCAGGGCTCGTTCCAAATTACTAACAAGCCATAAGAATTTAAATTAATATAATCACACATGTTACAATCAAGTTGAACTAGTAGTATTATAGGATAAGAATTTAAATCACAACAAACAAAGTGCGTTGGTCCTAGGTATGACATGACATTAGAACTGTGTAGCACCCAAACTTCCATCAAGTTTGGGCCAGCCGAAACCCAATCAAAGGAATATCTTCCCACCTTAAAGTTGCCCACAGGCATTTCAACATCAAAACAAACACAAATGTCAGTTCTAACATGATGTTACCCCTTTATCATGTCTTTATTTAAACATGGACTCAGTAGGCAATATACTCCTCAACAGTTCTCTCTATTGTAGCACATAGACTTTGCCTCTTGGGACCCACAATTAAACATGAATAACCCTTAGCTTTTGCACTCCACAGTTAAGGGTTATTTATATAATTAGCTCAAAAGCTAGTAAATGCAAGGATCTATTTGGAGAAGGTGTTAATTACTATTTGCCTCCTCTATTTTACCATAATATACTACTTGCCTCTTACATTTAAAAATTATATTTTTTCCAACCTTCGTTTTTGGTACCATTATACTGATTTCCCTTCCGTCAAATTTTCTGTTAACTAAACAGAAAAAACTAAAATAACCTTTAATGTGGGAAGTAATTAGTATTTGCCCCTAATATTTAAACTTGTATATTATTAAACTACTTATTTTTTTATCAAAATTTATTATACTCTTTAAGGAAATATAAAATACCTAGTAGTCTTCAATCTAATCAAATTTTTAACTACATAATAATTAATTCCTCTCAATTTTAAAATATCACCACTTATATATTAACTTAAAACATTTATGCCGCATAAAAAATTTAATCAAGTAAATTCTCTTTTTAACTTCAAACCCTAATTCTTTTTCTTTGAATAGTTTGTTTAAATTGTTAGGTTTATAAATTAAATTACTTGAGATTGTATTTCATGATTGAACCACCTTTTAAGTTAAAGGTTACTATGGTCATTCATAGTTATATAATAATAATTTTAATAAAGAATTTAACAAAAAAGAGTAAAAGGTATAGTAATAATAATAATAATAATAATAATAATAATAATAATAAAAGAGGATAAAAAAATATAATTTTTAAATTTTAGGGGTAAGTAGTATAATAAGGTAAAGTAAAAGGGCAAATAGTAATTATCTCTAAATATTTTGTTTTTAATTGAAGAATATAACTGTCATTCATAGCCAATTAACGGTAATTTTTAATGGAAATGCTGACAAAAATGGTAAATAGTACAATATTGCAAAAAAGGATGAAACAATATCATTTTTAAATGTCATGGGACAAGTAGTATAATATGGTAAACTAGAGGATGCAAATTGTAATTAACCCTTTGAAGAATCTTTATGAAGGACAACAAAAATTTAATAAGTAGACAATTTCTACCTTATTGATCCATTATGTCGAAGAGAGTTCAAAGCACGCCTAGAATTCTGTATCCAAGGGTGAGAAAGTAGTGTCTTTGCATCAGGTCTCTGCCTAGCATCCTAGAATGCCAAGAAAA
>CATIWO010707128.1:0-20253 GCA_949673435.1 Macaranga tanarius | reverse complement strand
TGATCTCTCTAACCTAAAGCCAAAGTCGTACAAATGTTATACAAGATCAAAAACCATCATCCTTAGGAGGGTTTCTTTAAGTTCCATACTTCAAGATTAAAGAAGCTTTCATAAGCTCTTGGGTCATTCAAAGAGAGGCTTGTGTGGAGAGCTTTATTAATCTCGAAGATTAACTAAGTGCAATCCGTGTGTTTCAAGCTAGAGGTTTCACGTTTGGAAAACTCGGAGCTAGTGGATCGCAACAATCAAAGCTTATCGAGCGTTGTACAAACTTGGGAGTTTTGTAAGTGTTGCTTAACTCTTAGTATGTAGGGCTTGTAATATGATTACATGTCTTTTTAATTGTTGCTAAAATATTATCCATGATGCATAATTTGTTAGTTATGTAAATTGCATGTGATTTGGATCTTATGGCATGGAATGAATTCAAACTTGATGCAAGTGTTGCATGCTTTCAAAATTTTTAAAATTCTGCATATTTGGTTGCTTTGAATTCCCATTCCCTTCAGTTTTATGGTTGATAGTGGTGTAGGTTCAGTGTCTGGTAGTTGTAATTGGGAAAAAAGAGTTTGGTGTTTAAGGTATTCTTCATCTTGAGAGGTTTATACTTGCATACACTTATCCATATTCTCCAATTCATCACAATTTGTCAACCTTCTTCATTGGACTTCACTCACACATTCATCCAAAATATCAACTCTCAAGCATAAATCATTATCAGAAGGATGTTTTATACCTTGGTAGATGTTGAACTTATAACTTTCCTTACCTACTCTTAGAGTCAGTGTTCCATTATATACATCAATGATTGCCTTGGTAGTATAGAGGAACGGCATACCAAGGATCAATGGAATATCTTCATCTTCTTCAAAGTCAAGAACAACAAAGTCTACTGGAAAGATGAATTTTCTAGCCCTTATAAGCACATCTTCTACTATGCCTTCTGGTTCCTTTACTGTCCTATCTGCCAGTTGCAAGCGAATGCTTATAGGTTTTGCCTTTCCTAATCCTAATTTCTTGTAAATTGAAAAAGGTATAAGATTAATGGAAGCACCTGAATCATATAAATATTTTTCAAAGGATAAATTTCCAATAGAACATGGGATAGTGAGACTCCCTGGTTGCTTCCTTTTTAAAGGAAGTTTATTAGAAATGATTGCATTGTACTCCTTTGTAACTGTGACTATCTCGAATTCCTGTAACTTCTTTTTATTAGAAATCAACTCTTTTAAAAACTTTGCATACTTTGGCATATGAGCTAGACATTCCACCAAGGGCATATTGATGTGGAGTGTCTTGAATCTTTCCAAGAACTTTGCAAACTGCTGATCATGCTCATGTTTCTTCAACCTTTATGGATATAGTACTAGAGGTTAATAAGGTTGAATTGGTGGTGCTTTCGACTTAGCTTTGTTTTCCACCTTCACTTCTGGTTCTTTTTGTGCTTCAACCCATTCACTTTCTTACTCTTGCTCTTCTTCCTTCTTTTTTTCTTCATACTCCATTATTGCTTTAGGGGTTTGAATCTCTATTCCACTTCACAAGGTGATAGCTTTCATATATTCTTTTGGATTCTTCTCCGTATTACTCGTTAATGCACCTTGATTCCTTATTGATAAAGAATTTGCTAATTACCCCATTTGCACTTCTAGATTGTGAATAGAAGAAGAATGATTTCGAATTATTTGCTCCATCCTCTTTTGAGCTTCATCTTGCTGACTCATCTTTGATAACATTACATCCATGAATTTCTCCATCTTACTCTCTATAGAAGTTTTGGAGGATGAACCTTTGTCTTGGTGAAATTGAGGTTGAGGTTGTTGTGCATTCTGACCTCCAAATCCTAGTGTTGCTTGTGGTCTCCACTAGTCCTTGATTGCTGTAAGAGAGATTTGGGTGATTCCTCCAGCTAGGATTGTAAATGTTACCATAAACTTGGTTTTGAGGCCCTTTGAAATTGCTCATATAGTTAACTCCCTCCGTAGTCATCCCTCGTATCATTTGACATTTTATTATAGGATGACCTCCTTGACATAATTCACAAGAGGAAGATAATGTAGATACTGCATTAATATTCACCTTGTCCATCCTTTTTATTAGAGCATCAAGCTTTGCATTCAACATGGTAAGATTGTCCACTTCTATTGCTCCAGCTTTCTTTATAATGGTCCTTTCATTAGACCACAAACTTTGTGTATTGGCCATTTCTTCAAAGAGATCCAAGGCGTCTTTTAGTGTCTTTGACATGATAGTACCTCCAATTGCTGTATCATTGTTGACTCTAACTGCATGATTTACTCCTTTATAGAATGATTGCACTAAATCCCATGCAGGAATCAATTGAGGTGGGCATTGTTTCTAAAGGTCTTTGAATCTTTCCCAACACTCATAGAATGTTTTATCATCTCTTTGAAAGAAAGAGTTAATCTCATTTCTGATCCTCAACACCTTTACAGGTGGTAAGTATTTATTGAACAAAGCTGTGTAGACTCTTGCCAAGTGTTGATGGAGTTGGATGGCAAACTTGTAAACCATCTCTTTGCTCTATCCATAAGAGAAAATGGAAAGAGAATAAACCGGCTTGCATCATGCTGTACTCCATTCATCTTGAAGGTAGAACAATACTCCAAAAGTTGAGATATATGACTAAATGGAACCTCATATGGTAGCCCATTGAATGGTAAATTTTGGATCATTTAGATCATTGCTTGCTTGATTTTAAAGTTATTTGCTGCTACCGCCGGCCTTACAATTGGTGTTTGATCACCTTGCATATTAGGACTCATAAAATCTCGTATGGTTCTCTGGCCATTCTGAGGATTCTGAAGAGCTTGGTGCCTCGGTGGTTCATTCCTTTCGTCATCCCCCATATTCATTTTGCTTGGTGATTGTTTTGATATGATTGTTTATTTCTTTTTCTCATGAACTGTCTTCTCTAACTCCAAATCAAGTGGTATCAATAAAAGTCCTTTTTTGCTTGCACTTCATGTTATGTGCATCAACTAACACAAATTCCTGCACTAACACAATCGAAACCAAAATAAGAAAAAAATAAGTTTAAATCAAGCAACATAATTTTCTTAACAATATCAATTCTATTAATCCCTGGCAACGACGCCAAAAACTTGATGAGTATAAATTCGCAAGTGCACAGAATCATAATAAGTAGTAATAAAAATATCGTCCCATAGAGATTGTAAATTGAATACTGAAATACTCACTATACTCATTTATTTAGACACTGAAATAGAGTTTAGATGTTTTAAAAACTAAAACTAAATTAAAATAAAGAAAAACTTCAAATTCAAACAAATTTTAAAAGCTAGGGTTCTTATTCTCAATTAGACCATTTCATAAGATTGATTAACCAACTAGGTCTGTGCTATTCCTAATTCATTTGAAGGGATCTTGGAAATTATAAGTTTTCCTCTCAGATAAACCTAAGGTTAATTGGGAAATAAATAACACCAAGTTTACTGGCTCTCACTAACCTAATGTCTTTTAAATCCAATTTTAAAACACAACCTTTAATTAATACTAATCACTTAATTGTCTCTCAACTAATTAAGCAATTAATAGGTTATTTCCTAATCCTATAGAACCTATCTCTCAATCAAGCTCTATAGTATCAATTCAATCTTAGGGTGATCAGTCCTAAAATGACATTAAGCATAACAATAACCAATGAATTAAAATTAACAACCTAACATTAATCACAATAAGTACATGGTCAATTCAGAATAAGAACCCTAAAAAGGAATCTAGCCACTTATATTAGAAAGATAAGAAAGAGATGAAGAAATGAAGAAAATAATTCCAATCATGATGAATAATAAGAAAAGTTAACAAGAAACTTCCCTTCACCAAGGTGTAGAGAATACTTGTTCTTCATAATCTTTAAATCAAACTCTTATTCTAAAAATGAGCAAAGCATTAAACTAAAAATGTTCTATAAAATAACAAGAAAAATAAAAATCCAAGAACAACCCTAAATGAAAAATAAATAGTTCTATTTATAAACCTAGTTTCCTAACTAGAAAAGTCATCTAAAACCTTTCAAACTCTATCTAATCATACACTTAAAAGATGAGCTTATATCTATGCAAACTTTAGCCTCAAATCCACTTCTAGTAGGCTGCCACATTAATATGCATGGGTCTGCAAGAAAGTGACATGGCCATGCATCAAAATAACCCTGAATTACTTGAAAGCAGGCATGGGCGTGTGTGAAATCTGCATGGGCGTGCAACTCCTCAGACATGGGCATGTGCAAATTTGACATAAGCGTGCGCCTCTACAACTGGTTCTTCTTCAACTCAGGCATGGGCATGTGTGAATTTGGCATGGGCATGCCATCTGATGCAAGAATAATCTTTCAATTTAATCTCCAATCTTATCTTATCTTCAAGCATTATCTCTATCTTCTCTTAAATGCATCCTACAACTAAAAACTCAACAAAAATTATCTATTTAACATAAAAACAACTAAATCCTAATAATTAAAATAAAATAACAAAACTAACTAAATTAACTAAAAACTAACTATACATGCAACTACTAAACCTAATATGCAATAAAATAGAGTGCACAAAACATGTATTTTTCACACTCATCAAACACATAAACTCAATTATTAGTGCAACATATATAATAAATCACAACATTCCAAGTAATCCATAACCATTTCACAATATATTATCCTTTCAATAGCAAAACTCTTATTTACTTAACATAAACCAAACGTACACTAAAAGTATACCAAACATATACCAAGAATGTGCACAAGGTATACACAATTTAACTAGATCCTTTCTTCACTACATTACATTCACATTTCCCATTTCATACAACTCTAATTCAAATATCATGAACAAGCACAAATGTAAGAACATATAACATGTTCACCATTCGGTATCCTCATCACACACCCACATATACATTTGTTTATATATAAATAAACATACTTGCAATCATTACTTCATACTCTCACATTCACAATATTTTATTTAATCTTGTCAATGGACACTTAGCCAATCGACTTAATACCGACGGTCACCTATCCAGTCAACATAACCAACCTTACACATTATTGATGGTCATATAGCCAATCGACATACTCAATATTTCATGTTGTCGACGGTCACATAGCCAATTGACATATACATATTTCATGTAGTCGATGGTCACAAAGCTAATCGACACAATCACATTTCTTATAGTCAATGGTCACAAAGCAAATCGACATAATCACATTTCTCATAGTCGATGGTCATAAAGCTAATTGATACAATTGCATTTCATATCCACATTTCCTCATAAACATAACATCATTTGTAACCAATAAACCAACCCCAAGTTCATAATATAAACCACTTATAACCACAATTCCAATACCATCACATTTTATATTTACCACGTTCAATCATATACGCACATCAATCAATATTCACATATATAAATATACCATTCACATTTCAACATTATATTCATTCACACAAATTTTAATAAACATAGTGAATCACCATTTACCATTCTCCACACAATACATTTCCATTAACCATTCAACCTCAATTCAATATTCTCAAAATAATATATATATATATATATATATATATATATATATATATATATCATTTCTTACCACATTAAATGGCTTGCACAATTCATATAGTAATATAATTCACATTTAAATATGAGAATCAATATATATATACATTATATCAATAATTACTTACACCAAGTGCTTTCCAACTTTAAAGAAAAAGAGTTTCTTTAGTTGGTTGCCTTCTTTTTGCCTTTTGAGGTTCCTACACATATGCACATATTAATTTCATATAGCAAACATTACAATGTCACCTAAACTCACTAAATGCAACTTATTGCTCAAAGTTCAATATAGCCAAAATATGCACACACAAGTCCAATGACTATAATATTGCTACTGAAGCTAGGGTTATGATCTACTATCAATTCCAATTGGAATTGTTTAATTCAGACATGTATAGAATTATTTATGGATTTTTGAATCCATTCGAGCAAAACAGAATACTCAACATAAGCAATAATATGTCCGGCTACAAAAGATCCTTTTAACAATAGATTCAATCCAAGTGCAAAATATAGAAATTATAGAGGACTCTCTAATGTTTTCATAGCATTTAACCATGCTTAAATCAGAGCTCTACAACCCAAGTTATGGCAAAAATAATAGGACCTCAAAACTATTGGAACTAGAGGAACCATCAAAAGAGGAGTCTTAAGAAGCATCTTCATCAAAGATAGAGCTATCAAAAGATTGGCACTATAAGAAGGATCATCCTAAGGAGCTAATTTTGGGAGATATATTAAAAGGGTTAACTACTAGATTTTCCTTTAAACCTTTAGTTAACCTTCCCTTTATTTCTTAAATTGAGCCAAAGTCTATTTATGAGGCTTTGGAAGATGAATATTGGGTACTTGCTATACAAGAGGAAATTAATCAATTTGAGAGAAATAAGGTTTGGAACTTAGTTCCTAGTCATAAGAATCATCCTATTATTGGCACTAAGGGAGTTTATAGAAATAAGCTAAATGAACAAGGTGTCATTACTAGGAATAAGACAAGGTTAGTGGCCAAAGGCTATAATCAAGAAAAGGCATTGATTATGAGGAAACTTTTGTCCCTATTGCAAGGTTAGAGGCCATTAGGATGTTACTTGCATTTGCATCCTATATGGATTTTACATTATTTCAAATGGATGTAAAAAGTGCTTTCTTAAATGGTTACATCTAAGAGGAGGTTTATATAGAACAACCTCTGGGTTTTGAGAATCATGAATTCCTAAACCATGTGTTCAAATTGACCAAGGCATTACATAGATTGAAGCAAGCTCCTAGAGCTTGGTATGAAAGGTTGAGCAACTTCCTATTAGAGAAAGGATTCTGTAAAGGAAAGGTTGACATAACACTCTTTATAAAGAAATTCAATAAAGACTTGCTAATTGTGCAAATTTATATTGATGATATTATATTTAGTGCTACTAATCATTGCTTATGTGAGGAATTTTCTAATCTTATACAAGAAGAATTTGAAATAAGTATGATGGGTAAACTCAAGTTCTTCCTTAGGCTTCAAATCAAGCAATGTAAGGATGGAATCTTCATCAATCAAGCAAAGTACACAAGAGACATCCTCAAGAAGTTTGGAATGGAATGAACCAAAGCTAGCAAAACACCTATAAGCACCACCACCAAAATCTCCAAGGATGAAAATGGAAAGCTTGTTGATGAGAAGAAATTTAGAGGTATGATAAGATCCCTTCTTTACTTAACCGCTAGTATACTGGAGATCATATTTGCTACTTGCTTATGTGCTAGATTTTAATCTTGCCCAAAGAATCTCATTTTCATGCCATTAAGCGTATTATGAAATATATCATTGGCATATTGCATTTAGAACTTTGGTACACTAGGAGTTCAACCTTTAACTTGATTAGCTAATTGGATGCGGACTTTGCCGGTAGCATTTTAGATAGAAAGAGCACTTTCGAAACTTGTCAATTTCTAGGTCGTTGTCTAGTGTCTTAGTTTAGTAAGAAGTAAGTTTCGGTTTCCTTGTCTACCGCCGAGGCTGAATATATGGCAACAAGTTGTTGTTGCTCACAAGTTTTGTGGCAAAAACAACAACTATTGGGCTACGACATTAGTATTGATCATATTTTAATCAAATGTGATAATACAAGTGCTATCAACCTTAGAAAAATCTCATTCAACATTCTAGGACAAAACACATTAATATTAGGCATCATTTCTTACGTGATCATGCTCAATATGGTGATATTGTTCTTGAATTTGTGGATACTAGCAACCAATTAGCCAATATTTTCACCAAACCACTTAATGAGGAAAGCAAGAGCTTGGTATGCTAGATGGTTCTAGTTTATAATGAATTGTCTTGACATCTTTTTTATTTTCTCATGCTAATTAATAATTGATCATTAAAATTAATTCAAATGATGAGTTATTTAAATAGCACACATAATCCTTTGTCCAATAATATCCTTGATATTTGCATGATTCAATTTATTTATCCTTAGTTAAAAAAATTATTCCAAAATTCAAAGTTTTAAATCTGTCAATTTTATCCAAAAGGACTAAATTGTAATATCTTTTAGGACCCCGTTGTAAATTTTTTGAAAGCCTAAGGACCTTTCTAAAATTGTGTTATGACCGTTAGAGGATCATCACATGCATAACTCGTTAAGTGGCTGCGCCGCTCACGATTGCTGCTCACGGTCTTGAGCAGACGGTGAGGGGCAAGCTGACTTAACTAGCCCTTTTTCACCTTGAGTCTTGCATTTTTTTAAGCTTTTCACACTCCAACGACTCTATAATCCTCACCATTGATTTTTGATGATCTAATGGTCACTTTTTACTATTTTTCTCTATATTCCATTCTTCCAATTTTGGTCACCCTTCTACTTATATTCCTTCTCACTTTTAAAAGGCTTTTTTTTTTTATCTCTTTGCATCTCCCTATTCTCTCCTCATCATCTCTCTATGGCTCCTAAAAGAAGCATTAGGCAAGAGGCCTCTCCCTTTACCACTCCAAGGAGGGCTACAAAAGATCAACTAAAGAAGACTCCTCTTATTGCCTACACTCAAGCTCAAATAAGAGCAAGAGCAAATGAGTTATCTTAAAGAAGCATCATTCCCTCAAGGTACATATCTAAAGTTACCTTTGAAGAGCTTGGAATTTTTGAAGAGGTTCAAACCTTACTTGAAAAGGTAGGACTCTTTAACCTTACTTTTGACATTCTTCCTATATATCCACAACTAGTGGTTGAGTTCCTTTCCTCCTTTTGCCTTAGAACTCAACACATTAATGCCTAAAACCCATTAAATAGCATGGTATTTAGATTGGGAGGGAGGGAAAGATTCTTGATAGCCCAAGACTTTGATGACATTTTTAGCTTCAAAAGAGGAGGGCTAATTCAAGTTAACACTACTTGGTCTCCTCATAATTTTTGGGTAAACCATTGCAAACCAACCTCTTCTCATTTCCTTACGGGTCATACCAAATCCTCAGCCCTTCAATCCAAAGCCCTATGGTATATTCAAAGATTTCTTACTTACTCTATTAATTCTAAGGGGGCTAAGTCATGAGGCAATTTCTTTTGATGACCTCTTTCTTCTCTATTGTATGGTTAATGAGAAAGAAATTAAAACGGGGAGACCCTTTCAATGGAGACTTTGGTTACTTAGTGATAGTGTCTTCGGTAATATTTGCATTGGTGGCTTTGTTACTAAGCTAGCCGAATATTTTTGAGTCAACACCTCCAACCTAGACTTTCTACCTTCTACTCTTCTTGATTCCACATTTATTAAAAATTCTAAGAAATTTAATAGGGTCAATAACATGTGGTTTTGGAAGGATGAGGACATTGCTCATGAGAGAGATGAAGAGCTTGAGCAATACTTTGAAGATATTGATCAATTTCAAGCTCCTCAAGAAAGAGAAGATACATCTATGCCTTAAGCTCCTCTTATGTCTTAAAGAAAGAGATCTAGAGGAGAAGGATCTATAAGAGGAACTCAATCCTATGATAATGAGCCTTAATGGGTGGGTGACCTTTTTAATAGGATGTCCCTAGTGGAATCCAACTTTAACACCCACTTTGATCAAATGGAATCATATTTCAATAGAAGATTTGGTCAAGTGGATTCTTACATTGCACATCTTCAACATATTGTCCATACCCTTTATGAGAGGCAAGGCTATTCTTGTACCTATGCCCCCTTCTCTCATCCACCTCTTTAAGATCATGAAGATGATGAAGATGCTCCTTAAGACCATTAGTCCTTTCTTTTTCATTTTATGTTCCCTTGCATTTCGGTTTTTTATGTTGCATTATCACTTAAGGATCTCATGGACTACATTTAATCTATGCTATGTACTTGTACTCCTTTCATCTATGCTATGATTCCTTCTCATTATGTTTCTTATCTCCCTTTTCTCCTTTGACAAAGGGGGAGAATTGATGTTAATTTTATTTGAATGAGAATGAATAATGTTGATTTTGAATGAACAAATGAACAAAGGGGGTGAAAGTTTTTGAATGCATATGTATAAGAATTTTTATATGTATATGTTTGGAATATGTTCCATATATGTTTTGTATATGTGACATTATTTTTATATATGTTCGGTATATATTATGTATATACGACTTTACTTTTTTATATGTTTGGTGTATGATATGTATATGTTTCGTATTCGTGATCTATATGCTTTGAATATGGAATTGAACATATAATGTGCCATTGAACATATATCTTATATAATAACTATTTATGATCATGACACTTTTATTAAGTTATAAAACTTCACCTCATTATACATTGAGAGGGGGAGACATCCAAAAACCTCTATGCATGATTGATGGGGAGCACTTATGGTCAACACACATACTTTCACTTGATATTTTATTTTCTCTCATTCAAAATTGTTTATCAAAGTAAAAATAGGGGAGATTGTTGGACATTTACATGATCATAAGCTAATCCACCTTTATTTTGACCTTAACAAGCAATTTTGAATTACTAATACATTAGATTAAGTGTGATTATTTGATAGGATTATACTCTTAATCAAGCTAGCTATACAAGGTGATTAAAAGCTCAATTAAAGTCCTTAAAAGTACATATTAATATCTCTAATTGGCCCTTGAATGATTACAACACATGAGGGATCAATTGGAGTCAAAATTTTCATGTTCTTAAGAGAAGGACTTCCCTCATGATCATGAGGTATAATGGTCATGATCATGAGGGGTACTGCCTACTTAATTAAAGAACGAAGCCTTGAGCCAAGAAGATATGAGCCCCTCATGATCTGCTCCTCACAACTGTGAGGTGGGTGGTTATAATCATGAGCGATAGATCACGACCGTAACACTTCTCCAACGGGTAAATTTTAGCTCCAACAATCGAATTTTTATCCTTCACGATCGTGAAGGGCAAGTCACGACCATGAAGAGCCTATTCTCTGTAAAAACGCTAAAAGTTCATTAAATGAAGATTGAAGTTTTTTTGGACAAATCCAATGCTTCCTAATAGCTAGTTTTTGATTCTCACTATAATTACAAGACCTTAAACTTCATTTAAGTGGTTATAAAGGTTGTTGGAAGCAAATTAATTCTTAGCAATTTCAAAAAGGCTCTCAAAATTATTGTTATTCATTTCTAAATATTTGAGTGATTGGATTGTGATAAGTTAGATTCTCTCTTCTTGTTAATTCTTGGGTTAGATTAAAGGAAGTGAGGTCTCTTTCTTAAATTAGTTTAAGTGTTAACCATCAAAACACTTTATTTATTGATTGTTGTTTGAGTTGAGCCAAGAAAAACTCTTGTTTATGTAAAGGTTTAAGTTGAGCCTTAAAACTCACTTGTGTTGTATTCAATCTAATTAATAGATTGGAGTGGTGGTTGAAAATCCTAACTTGGGATAAGTTAGGTGGAGACGTAAGATTGTTTAAGAATCCGAACTCCTTAAATCATTGTGCATTGTTGTGATTACTTTTTTTCTTTTCTCTACTTTTTATATCACCATCTTCTTAATTTCTTCTTAGTCTTGTCAAAAAAATTAATTAACCCTATTCACCCACCCTCTAGGGTTTTTCAATTGGTATCATAACTTTAGGTTATTAGGTTCTGTAGACACTAAAAAATATTGAATTTGGTGGATATTAGTAATGACATGAGTTTTGATGGCAAGAATTATTGAAGAATATTAATTATGAATTTTAGAAAGATGGCAAGAACTAGAGGTGGTCAGATAAGAGGTCGAGGTCGTGGATGTGGTAGAGGTTAAGGTAGAGGTAGAGTATGTGGTGTCCAGGATGATAGTGCTGAGTTGGTTCAGTTAGCTAATATCTCAACTAAGAATCGAGCATTCCCACGAGAATTACCTTCATTGTCAGCATTAGTTGGCAATAAGAGGAATGAATTGTATAATGCTCGAATAAGTAGTCAACAAGATTGTTCTGTACCGGCTGCTTCTATCTAAATTTTTGAGAATGTGTCTAGACGAGCACAAAATAACTATCAACCGCTGCAACCGATAATGTCAATGAATGTACCGAATCAGTTAGTAACACTAGTGCTACGTATAGATGCTACTGATTTAGCATGTACTACGGCCACAGTAATGTTGGAAAGGGAAAGGTATAAGAAACCGAGGGATATTATCGAACATGCAAAAAAGTGTGGCATATGTGACTTTCATGGTACTTTAAACCATGGTCAGGCTAACAAATGGGTCAAGACTGTGGAAAAGGCCTTTACTATGTTGCAGTTAAATGATTAGAAGAAGGTGAGTAATGTATATGGCCTTATGTTTGATAAAGCTGACGATTGGTTGACCCGGGTGAGGAATCTCTATGAAGAGGCTTTCACTTGGCAAGTGTTCAAGGAAGAGTTTAGTAGAGAGTATTTAACTGAAACTTTCCAGAAGCAGAAAAGAGCATCTTTTATAAACTTGCTACAAAGTTTAATGACTGTTAGGGAGTATATTGACAAGTTTGAAGATTTGTACCAATATGCAAAAGATATATATCCTATAGAAGAGGCGAAGAGTTAGAAGTTTAGGGATGGATTGCATGTATCCCTACGCGGAAAGTTAAATTTATAAGTGGGTACAACCTTTAGAGGTTGGGTTGAGAAGGTGATGGAGCAAGAGAGGTTAGATAAATAGCTAGAAACAGCAAATCGTGTGAGGCCTCATTACCAAGAAGGAACATCAAGGCAGCCTTGGAGGGGTAGTAGTAGTAAGAAGTCAAGATTTACTTCTTATTCTCGGAGTAATATGAGAATGAGAGGAAATAGTAGGCCACAAGTTAGTCAAATGTCTGTTAGACAACCCATAGTTTTACATAGGCCTATTAATTTTGCAAATTTCCTAAGAGGTGGAGCTACTATGCCTTGGTGTGATGTTTATAAGAAAAATCATATGGGCAGTTATGGAAGAAGTAGAGTTTGTTGTTTCAACTGTAATGAGGTGGGACATTATACTCGTGAGTGTATTAAGGACTATTAGTGTAGATGTGCCCTAAGACCATTATTATATATAAACATTGTATATTTATCCCTATAGCAATAAAATATTCATTTAAATTAAAGCATTTGTTGATTTGAATATTTACCCTTAGTATAATATTAAATAAGTTTATTATCAAGAGTTGATAATATGAGTGACAAACTTATTTAGCACATGTACTATTAAATGTTCATAGTTGTTGGATTAATATAAGGGTATTAGTCCCTAAACTATCACCTCTGTCCATTTTCCTTAATCGGTATGTGATATCGATAGTGGGAGGTAGTGAGTCTCATACTACTTGATATGAGATATCAGAATAGACATGTGGATACTCATGTGATGAGTGGATTGAACTGTGATGTAAGATTTGTGATTGCATGGATATTCATATAAGTCAACAATCACAATCTTTGACATAATGGTGCATATGGTCCTTTGACCTGAGGCGACACGGTCATCCATATATGGTTGGTTATAGTTTGTTACTGCTTACATACCTATGCTAACCACGTGTGGGTATATGGTGTGTGGAGGCTCTAGTTGGTTATATGAAGGGATGAGTGATCGGCCAAGATGGAATTCATTACCTGGTGAACCAGGATAAAATCCTATGCTATTTAAGTTATTCTTGATGAATAAGTGCCTGGCCAGGTCAAACTCAACTTACCCGAAAAGCGTTTCGGTGCTAGAAAGAGTTTCTAGTAGAAGTCATGTTTTATCAAGAATTGAATTTAAGATGAGGTCATATGATTGAGGCAATTAGAGTTTGACTAAACCGTGACTCTAGCCAATATCTGGATCTTATAATGAAGGGACACTTAGCACACGGTAATTATGTTCTATAGTTCTTGTGGATCTACACATAAAGCATTCATTTCTATTTGGGTAGTCGTGACATCTATGTTAGGGATCACTCACGACTTATGAGAACTAAATGTGATTAATTGAGATTTTCACATTTAGTATGGAAAGGTGTTTCCATAATATTAAGTGTTAATATCATTTCCCATTGCTATTTAGACTTAAACCTAGTAAGTCACACACACAAGAGTTACACTTGTGAAGATTAATATTAATTTGATTATTAATTAAAGAGTTTAATTAATCAATTAAATTAATTAAATTGGATTTACGCGTATGCGGGGATCTAGCATATCCCGAAATCTAAATTTAAAGATTAGGACTTTATTGAATTTAAATAAATATTAAATTAGACTTGATTTAATATGTGATATTAAGTTCAAGGACTAGATTAATATTTTCCTCCAAATGAATTCAAAGATGGGCCATGAGATGGACCATATGTATATTGATAAAGATGGACTTGAAATGGACTTAGGATGGGGCTTTATTTAAAGAGTTTAAATAAGCCCATCAGTTATCTAGTTTGGTATGGAGTGGGCCTTCCTCAAGTGTAGAGAAGCCCATATGCCCATAACCTTAGCCCATATCCATTAAGTGTTAATGATATCAAGGCTAATGTTATCCATATAACCAAACACCACCCACTCATTTGTAAAGCAAAGCCATACATATAGATAGAGTATGAGATACTCAATCTATCAAATGCATGTAGCATGAGTGTGAGACACTCAAGCTATAACAATGCATATGGCTTAAGTGTGAGACACTCAAGCTATGGCTATGCATGTGACTTGAGTATGGGATACTCAAGCTATTATCAAACTATTATTAAATTAGTTTATGTTGATAGTTAATGGAGTATGTAGAGATAACTAAGCTAACTAACTCCATTTGTACAATTAAAAGCAATTTGATATTCTAACAAAAGAGAGAAAAGGATTGAGAGTGTCTTCTTTCTTCTACTTCGTCAAGTGTAGAGAATTCAAATATTTATAAGAATTGTGTGCTTTCAAGTTAAAGCCATTGTTATACAAGAGTTGTACAGGTACAAGTCCATCATCCATTGGAGGTTGCATCCTTGTTCTATACATTTAAGCTTGGAGTGGCTCTAACAAGCTCTTGGGTCAATTAAAAAGAGAGGCTTATGGGTAGAGCATAAACATCCTTGAAGATCATCCTTGTGCAACTTGTGTGTTTCAAGCTAGAGGCTTCACATTTGGGGAGCTAGGAGCTTGTAGATCAACATCAACCAAAGCTTATCAAGCGTGCTACCAACTTGGAGTTTTGTAAGTGTTACTAAACTCTTAGTTGATTGGTTTTTTGTTTTTGATAACATGACTTAGTTGTTTGTTGTATAAATATTGCCCTTGATACATATTTAGCTATGTAAGAGTACATGTGATATGATCTATGGTATGGATGTGTTTCATGTTTGATGCAAGTGTTGCATGCAATCAAAAAAATTTTAAAATTATGTATTTTTAATTATTGCATGATCTGCACTTCCTTCAAGTGGTATCAGAGCCATCTATCACATGATTTATATGATAAAAATGTTTATAATTGCAAGTGTTGTGATTATACATGTTGATATTTACAAGAGTTGTGAATATGGTGATTAAGCATGTTAATGGTTACAAGTGTTGTGATCATTTAGTGTTATTTTACATGCTAAAAATATGAATTACAAGTGTTGTAATTGAGCATTTGAATGGGTACAAGTATTGTGGCCTTTGTTGCAAGTGTTGTAACTTCAAATAGTATGTTTTGATGTGTTTTTTTGGTAGTGTGCAGTCTGTACACGGCCAGGAACATGGCCATGTTGCATTCTGCCAAAAAATCAAAAGGGGACACGGCTAGAGACATGGCCATGTACCAGGCCGTGTTCAGGGCTATCCAAATTGTTTGAAATGCTTGAAAATGGCCCTTTTTATGCACAAAACACACTAGATGCATCTTGGACAATATTATACACATGTATGCTTGACTTGCTACATTACATAACATGTAATAGTTGTAATTTTATTACGTGTATACTTGTCATTCATGTAAGGATTGATTATGGACTTAGTTTACATCTTTGGCTTGTAATAATAATTAAATTTATTATTATATTAATGTAATTAAGAGTTAATTGCATAGGATTAAGATATAAATTATTTGCCTTGGTATGCCAAGGATTGAATATACATCACAAGAGTTATGAATGAAGATTGAAGTGTTTAATTGAAGGCCCATTCAACCTTGAAGGCTTAGAGGCAAGGCCCATAATGATGGTGACTAAGGAGGCTCATGGAATGAAGGCTTTTCTTGGGCTAGGCCCATATGTAATTATTCTAAGAGTTAGAATAAGATTAGGAAAGGCCCATGATCACTCCTTATTTATGCATCCATTATACATGTTCAATGTATATATGTGACATGTATGTTGATGCATGTATGAGACATGTATATAGATGGATATAGGATGCCATGCAATATATGTATGAGATATATATATTGATACATGCTATATATGTATGTGATATATATATAGATGGATGGCATGCAATGTATGTATGAGATATATATATTGTGAATGTTGGCATGCAATGTATATATGAGATATATATATATTGTAAAATGGCTAATGTGCAAAGTGAGACTTTAATAATGACCCAAAAAATCTTCTAACTAAATTTAGGTCTGGGCTCTCCATTGGAGCAATAACTTACATAGTTTTGGACTTATGTGCATCGGCTATGGATATATAAGGGTGTGCATAAGGGCTAAGAGATTCATGTAGTATTATTGTTAAGCATGATATGTTGGGGGTGTATGGATACACTATGGGCCAAGAATGGTAAATAGGCGTACCTAAGGTTTGTAGTATTCAAATCCATACACTTCATTGATCCAATGGTATGGACCTAACTAATGCCAAAGGCTAAGAATGGTAATTAGGCATACCTGAGGCCTGTAATATTAGGATCCAGATTAATAGAACCTCAAATGAGATGTGATGGACAAGAGTTGTCCACTTAATGAGAACTATTATTCTAAGAATGACAATTTGTACTTGAGGGATATTAGTGGCCCATTAAGAACTCCATTACCCACTAGAAATCCATCCAATAAGGGATTTCTATTTCCTACTTAAAGTGTAGGATTCACCAAGTTAGTGGGAGCCCATTATGATTAAAAACTAAATCTAATGGTGATTACAATGACATATAACTAATCAATCTTGTTACCTTTTGCAAAATTTGATAACATGAGACCATCAAACCCATTGTCCATCATACATAACAAAAATAAGAGCAAGATAAGTGTTGTTAAACTCTCGGGGTGGAATAGCCAAATATAAAGGCAAGACAAGTGTTGTTAAGCCTGAGGCCACCGTGAGGGAAGAGCAAGGCAAGGGAAAGTGTTTCCACTACCAAGGTGAAGGACATTGGAAGCGAAATTGTCCTGAGTTCCTTGAGTCTCTCAAGACAAAAGGAAAGGGCAAGGATGGAAAAAGTGAGGCTTTCTCTAATTTATTATCTTCTAAATGTTCTAAGAGCTCATCAAAGGCATGGGTATTGGATACCGGTGCAAGTTCTCACATTTGAGCATTCTTGGAGGATCTAGCAGATGAGAGAAGGTTGAGGCCCAATAAGGTGACCTTAAAGCTTGGAAATGGACCAAGTATTGTGGCCAAAGCTATAGGGTCCACTTTAATTGATTTGTATAATCATGTTTTGTTACTAAAGGGTGTACTATATGTACCTAATGCCTATAAAAATATTATCTCTATTTCTAGTTTGACTAGTAGGGGTTATGAATTCCTTTTTAGTAGAGATAAAAGTAAGATTTATTTTGGAGATAAATTGATAGGCATGGGTTATTTAATACATGGACTATATTATGTTGATAATATGTTCAATAACAATAAGCCTCAATCTAATATGAAAGCAATGCTAATTGAAAATACCTCTAACTTAAAATATCTATGGCACTTGAGATTATGTCATATTGCACAAGATAGGATCACGAAGTTGGAAAGGATGGGAATCTTGAATCCGCATCTAATCCAACTTGTGAGGCTTGTCTTTAAGGCAAGATGACTAGATCACCATTTGTTGGACAAATGGCAAGAGCCAATGATATGTTGGAAATCATACATAGTGATGTATGTGGGCCATTTAAGGAAATGGCTAGAGGTGGCTTCTACTACTTCGTTTCCTTTATAGATGATCTATCAAGGTATGGGCACTTGTTTCTTATGAAGAACACGAGTGAATCCTTTGAAAAGTTCAAGGAGTTCAAGGCCCGAGTAGAAAATCAAACCGAGAAGAGTTGCACTTATGAAGTCTATCTCTAGGTTTGTCTTCACCTGTAATGGAGGTGCAGTGAGCTAGAAGAGTTCTAAGCAAAGTATCACTGCTGATTCTACTACAGAGGCTGAGTACATAGCCGCATCAGATGCGACTAAGGAGGCTATTTGGATTCAAAAGTTCATCTCTAAACTAGGTGTTGTTCCTTCCATTGAGTCGGCAGTCCCTCTCTTCTACGACAATAATGGAGCCATTGCTTTGGCAAAGGAACCGAGGTCTCACTAGAAATCCAAATACAACGAAAGGCGCTTTCATAATATCAGGGAACTTATTAGAAAGGGCGATGTGCTCATGCAGAAGGTAGGTTCAGTTGATAATGTGGCTGATCCACTCACTAAGGCGCTTACTCAGCTGTAGTTAGACCACCATCTTGAGAAAATGGGTCTTAGATATTGTAGCTAATGGCACTAGTGCAAGTGGGAGATTATTGGTATAGATATACCCTAGCGCCATTATTGTATGTAGACATTATATATTTATCCCTATGGCAATAAAATATTCATTTAAATTAAAGTATTTATTTATTTGAATGTTTACCCTTAGTATAATATTAAATAAGTTTATTATCAAGAGTTAATAATATGAGTGACAAACTTATTTAGTACATATACTATTAAATGTTCATACTCATTGGATTAATATATGGGTAGTATTAATCCCTAAACTATCACCTCTGTCTATTTTCCTTGATTGGTATGTGATATCAATAGTGGGAGGTAGTGAGTCTCATACTACTTGATATGAGATATCAGAATAGACATGTGGATACTCATGTGATGAGTGGATCGAACTATGATGTAAGATTTATGATTGCATGGATATTCACATAAGTCAACAATCACAATCTTGGATATAATGGTGCATATGGTCCTTCGACCTGAGGCGACATGGTTATCCATGTATGGTTGGTTAGAGTTTGTTACCGCTTACATACCTATGCTAGCCACGTATGGGTATATGGCATGTGGTGGCTCTAGTTGGTTATATATAGGGATGAGTGATCAGCCAAGATGGAATTCATTACCTGGAGTGAACCGGGATAAGATCCTATGCTATCTAAGTTATTCTTAATGAATAAATACCTGGCCAGGTCAAACTCAACTTACCCGAAAGGAGTTTCCGTGCTAGAAAGAGTTTCTAGTGGAAGTCATGTTTTATCAAGAATTGAACTTAAGATGAGGTCATATGATTGAGGTAATTAGCATTTGATTAAATCGTGACTCTAGCCAATATTGGGATCTTGTAATGAAGGGACACTTAGTGCACGGTAATTATATTCTATGGTTCTTATGGATTTACACATAAAGCATTCATTTCTATTTGGGTAGTTGTGACATCTATATTAGGGGTCACTCATGACTTATGGGAACTAAATGTGATTAATTGGGATTTTCACATTTAGTATTGAAAGGTTTTTCCATAATATTAAGTGTTAATATCATTTCCCATTTCTATTTAGACTTGAAGAGTTGCACTTATGAAGAGTTGCACTTATGAAGAGTTGCACTTATGAAGAGTTGCAATAGTAAGTCACACACACAAGAGTTGTACTTTTGAAGATTAATATTAATTTAATTATTAATTAAAGAGTTTAATTAATCAATTAAATTAATTAAATTGGATTTACGCGTATGCGGGGATCTAGCATATTCCGAAAACTAAATTCAAAGATTGGGACTTAATTACATTTAAATAAATATTAATTTGGACTTGATTTAATATATGATATTAAGTTCAAGGACAAGATTAATATTTTCCTCCAAATGCATTCAAAGATAGGGCATGAGATGGACCATATATATTGATAAAGATGGTGTTAGTAATAGTGCTCTAGGCCTATTGTATGGACATGGTATTTTGACTATTTATGAGAATTTATTATTATGATGATTTGTATGTTTATTATATAATAATGTCCTTGAATAATATTATTAATTATTCTAAATGTCCCTAA
>CATIWO010707104.1:0-10188 GCA_949673435.1 Macaranga tanarius | reverse complement strand
TATAAAAATTTTACAAATAATACCATATGTCTGCTTTAGTAACAGAAAGCTGATGTAGCAGTCACTTAATTTTTGGTCTGCCTTAGTTGAGTGGAGCCCCACAATTGCTTATTACTTTGAAGTAATATATTTTTTTTAATGTTTAGACATCTTAAGAACACTCAGGGTTTAGGGTTTTATAATTTTTCAGTCAGCACAAAATTGGTTGGACAGCCTAACATGTTAGAATTTTATTTTAAAATAATTAGAAAAAATTAGTGGATTGTCCAGTCATCAATCCAGTAAGCAATTGTGGGCTTCACTCAACTGAGGCAGACCAAAAAGTGACTGTCTGTTAACTAAAACTGACGGATGGTATTATTTGCAAGATTTTTATAGTTTGTGGTTACTTTTGTAAGCAAAAATTGAATATGGTTTAATTTGAAAATGCTATAAAAGGTTGGGGTTTTTTATACAATTTTTCCTAAAAAATTTTAAATTTTGAAAATAAAATTTTAAAATTGAATTCTGTAAAAAAATAATGTAGAAAAAAATTTATTTTTATAAAATTAATTCAATGTAAATTTAAAAATCATTAAATTTTATGTAATTACCACATGCCGAATATTAAATTAAAAAATATATTACATAGATGTCCTTATCATCTGTAACGATGACGGGCGTGAGATTCAGGATATCTTTGGAATGGGTGGAAAGTAGGAAGGATAGAAAATAGGGAGAGAAAATAGAAGAGGAAAATGACTTTTTGTTGTTTGGAATGAGAGAGAAAAAAAAGAAAGGAAAGAAAATGAGAGTTATTTTCCTTCAAAATTTTTCTCTTAAAAATGGAGAAAAAGTGAAGAAAAGAAAAAAAAAAAAATTTGAATTCAAATTTAAATTGTAAAAATAAAATTATTAAAATAATAATTTATTACTATCTATTTTCCATTCTTCCAAATCCAAACAAAACAAAAAAAAATAAAGGATAAAAAATAAATTTATTTTCTTTCATATTTTTCTCTCTATTTTTTTTTTTCTCTATTTCAAACCATAGTGTCAATGATTCATACACAAGGAAAAGGCCCTAATTTCGCATCCTTTCCATATTTATGCATAAAAAATATGGATAGCACTGTAAACAGTGGGAAAAGAGAAAATATCTTTTTTTCAAAATTATATTTTTGTCTTTATTTAATTAATAATAAAAAATTATATAATAATTAAAAAAATATATATTTTAATTATTTAATTAAATAAACTGATAAAATTTAAAATCTAAAAATGAATTGGGTGAACTCGTAAAGTCATATTTTACAAACTCATATAATACAATATATTTATTTATTTATTTTTATAATATAAAAATTATTTAATAATAAAAATATATTATTTAATTATTTAATTAATTAAATTGATAAAATTTAAAATTTAAACGAGAATTAGTGAACCCGTTGTGTCATATTTTACAAACTCATATATTATATTATATTTATTTATTTATATATTTATAATTATAAAAATTTGGAAGCAAAAATGTAATTTGTCCCCAGAGACAAACAGCTAGGCGTCGCGCCTTTTCCAAAAAATATTGGGCAGTGGGAAAACAGCGCCACGTTTAACGTTACCCAAAAATCTTATTGTTATCCTGTCTCTGTAACTGTAGCAGTGAGGTCGTTTTTGGCTCTTGATGTTGTAACAACGACCTCTGTTTCACACCAAAACAAGAAAACAGAGTGAGCTTATAAATACAGAAACCGCCCGCTCTCAGCTCAGCTGCACCCACAAACACCATGCCTTCATCTACTAAACAAAATCAAGAATCAACGGTGACCCTCTTACCGGAGTTGATCACCAACATTCTTCTCCGCCTACCCGTGAAGCCACTTCTCCGTTTCCGATGTGTTTCGAAGTCACTATGTTCTCTTGTTGATGATCCAAACTTTGCAAAATGGCATCTTTCAAGGTCAATGGAGACCAAAACTAATCAAAGGTTGATTCTTTCTGCTCATCCTGTCGATGATTTGTATACTGAGATTTCAGCTGTAAGTTTTGATGATGAAAAGGGTGTTCATGGTGCATGTAAGCTTGTTAACCCACTTCAATCTGTAAGTGATCGTACTACAATCATGGGTTCTTGTAATGGTTTGATTCTTTTAATGGATGATGATGAATGTGATGATAAGCTTGCTCTATGGAATCCATTCACTAGGCGCTACAAGAAGTTGCCTGTTTGTCCAGTTGAAGTTGAGGGTGTATTTGTTAGTAATTTTGGATTTGGGTTTGATGAGATTAGTGGGGATTATAAAGTTGTGAGGATTTTGTATAATTCTTGTTTGATGGAAAGAGATGATGATTTGCCCAATCAAGTTTATGTTTTTAGTTTGAGATCTTATTGTTGGAGAAGGGTTCAAGATTTGGGTTGTGATGGGAATGGTCTTCTTTCAGACCAGGCTGTGTTTGCTAATGGTGCTTTGCATTGGCTGTGGCGTCCAAAATCAGGACCAGAATTGATTGTTGCTTTTGATCTTGGAAATGAGACTTTTCGTATAATGCCTCAGCCTGTTTACACCGATGGTGGATGTAAAACTGCTTTGGGTGCTTTGGAAGGGCAGCTTTATATGAGTTTGAACAGTTGCTTGACAAAAGTTGAATTCTATGTTGGTCAGATGGATGGAGATGAACTCACTTGGAGAAATTTGTTTTCAGTAATTCCTGATGAGGATACTCAAATTGGGTATGCGACGCCTTTGCTGTATTCAGGGAAGAAGAATAAGGTACTAATGGAAAGTGGTTATAGCACTTTCAAGCACATTAATTGGTATGATGCTGAGAAGAAAAGAGGCGAAAGGGTTGTGATTCCTGGCATGACTGATTGGCTAATGAATGCAGCTGTGTGCTGGGAAAGTCTTGTTTCGCTTGGTAGTGACAGTGAGTTTGATGGATATGTTTCCCTTGATAGCAACAATGATGACAACTAATATAAAAGCAGGTAAGAATTCAAAAGTTTTAATTCTTCTTTTCACTTCATAAGCTTTGTGCTCAGCTTTGCCAACATATATAAGCACAGTGTAGATAGGCTGTTCTGAATTATATTTCATTTAATGATTTAGCTTTCTGAGAGTTAAATGTTATCCAGGAATTGAACTGTCCATCTGTATGATCATTGAGTTTAACCAGTAACTCTGTCTCTTAGGTGCAACACAATTGACATCAGAAATTGTAGCTGGAATTGTGAAGTGTTCAACTCAATTGACATCTTTGGAAATTAATTTGTCTATCATGACCAGCTTCTTTGCACTCCAAAATTTACACAGTCAGGTGGAATAAGTAACTGAATGTATCTCCCATCTTCGCATAAGATGGAGCAGCTAAGAATAACTATATGAATTTAGGGAATTGAATCATTCACGCTAAATCAATTTGAAGAAAGGTTTTTACTCTAAAGTTCTCAAGAGAAATTTCAAATGTCTGGCTACCCTGACTTTAGCTATAACTTGAATACGACAACAGGATGGCAGATAAGTTGCAGTGTGGCGTTGTGCTCACACGTTCTTGTCATTACTGAAACCATGTAGGAGTCATTGGTAATGGCTTGGCTAGTCTGCTCATTCATGATTAGAGATTCTAAGTATATTCATCGTTTTTCAGGCAGCAGGAGAATAGTAGTTAAATTTACACCAATTGGTATGCTTGAAGATGGAAAGTTATAGTATATTTCAGTGACAATCCACACAATTTGCTTGATAGCCACTTTCTTTTCTCCTCAATAATGAAAATTGATCTTTCTATCTGCATGAGAACTAATTGCATTTCCTTACGGTCAAGTGTCTGTGTGGCTTAGTTGGTGCATCTGCAGACAGTTGCCAGTGGGTGGGGACATGGGTTCAATCAGGCACTTCAAATTCCATAAATGGAAAGAAAATATCTTGGTCTTGAAAAGAATGAATTAGCATCACTGTCCTTGTCAATATCAACTCGGTTGTTGTGAGTCTTGAGACAAAAAGTAAAAGCCTTTAGCTCCCATTTGTCATTATTTCCTTGTTTTGAAGATACTGTGACTGTTAGGTAGCACTCTCTTATCATTTTGTTCACTGCTGTCTCCTTCTGTTCATTTGTGTTGCATTTCTAGACTTCTATGGACTGCAAGTTAGTGATGGAATATAATATGGATGTGATTAACTTATTATGGTGCAACAGAAAAAATTAATTTATATTCTTCTATTATCTGCTAACATCTTGTTTCTTCTTGCAGCAATGGATTGGTGAAACACAGAGGCATATCTCGAGGGCGAATGTAGATGAAGAATCAAGTCTCGAGAGCGAATAGCTGCATTGTTCATGAATGATCACAGGCTTAGCTGTTTGTGTTTTCTTTGTAAATAGTAAATCAGCCTTGTTAATGTGCAAGTTGAACACTTCCCATGAAACAAAGAAACCAGATACAGCTGCTGTTTTCCATATGTACATGCATTTGAATGTGTTGCCAAAAACATCTAATACTGTACCGAATTACATTATCAATCAATTAATTATATATATATACCTATTAACATTGCAGACTCATTGTTATTGTGGGATCTTCTGACAATGGAGCTGGTCTACTGTGGTGGCATCCACATGTCTGTGAAGACTTACCACAGTAGACCAGGTCTACCACGAATTGTTTCAAAATTGAATTTGAAGTACTTAAGAATAATTATTCAAGCACCACAATTATAAAAATAAAATTTAAAAGAAATCATAGTTCATATTTTGAACTAATTAAAAAACCATTTTTCTTAACTAAATTAATTATTTGTTTGTACAGTTACTTCAGATTTTTTTTAATCCTTTTAAATTAAGAATTCCATAATCTATCTAGTAGATCTGCACATTACATGGATATAATTAATTGTATATATAAAATCTCTAAATTAATTACTTAGAAAATAATTTTTATACATTCTCTACTAAAGAATGTTTACAATATACAGCAAGCAATCGTGCAAAGAATTCTTCATGTCATTTTATATACCTTTTGCATTTCTTTCTACATGCTTCTATGAATTCCTTGTTTCATGAATAAGAACTTTTTCATTTCCAAAAAAAAAGAAGAAGAAGAAGAAAAAGAATAAGCATTTTTTTTTTTTTGGAATAGGAACAAGCACTTCCCTAGCTCGTCCTTTAATAAAGTCTTTTTACCTTTTATTGGCCCCATGTATTTTTTTTTCATAAGAGATGTAATGTTGTTGATATATAAATCTTTTGTATGAAATTCTATTTATAATTATTAAATTATTTATATAAATTAATAAATAATTACAATTTATAAATTTATTTAAATAATTAAATGTAATTTACAAATTACTTCAGATAAATTTTATTTTAACAATGTTAAACTTTGAACCATAATTAATCTTTAGTCAAGAGATTTTAGTGAAAAAAAAAGCTATTTTGCTAATTTTATTAGCAACTCATTGCTCCATGCACCTTTCACACCACCCCTCATTTTGCCCTAATGTGCAATTATACCAACTTCAACAATTTTTTTTTCAAAATCAATTTGTGCAATAATACTTGAAGAGTAGAAAATTTCAGTCAATGAAATTCGGGGATACATCGAATTAAATGATTTTTAAGATTATATTTTAAATTTTAATATTCTTACTAGTGGTCTTTGAAGAGGACATTATTTAATTTTTTTATAAAAAATAATAATTAATATAATTTTGCATTAGTTATAAATATATAAATTTTATTAATATAATATTTATAAAATATAATTTTAATTTACAAGTAAAAAATATATAAACAGTGTATCTTAAGAAATAATTTTCGTTTAACAAATTAGAAATATATTTTATTTAAATTTTTGAAATTGTATTAATTGAATATTTTAAAAGTTTAGATGTCTTTGTCATTTATGTTCAATTTTAATTCAAATTTAAATATTTTTTAAAATATAGAAGATTTTACAATATAAACTATATTATAAAATCTTCAAAAAAATCTCTCTCGTGAAAATTGCCATTTCTGCAAATATAATTTGTTCCTAGCCAACCAAAGATAATAAACAAGAAGCTATTAGAGCAATTCTTGTAATCTTCTGAAATGGAGCTTTCCTCGTATGCTTGGTGCTGATGGAGCTGTCAATCACGTAAAAACTAAAATTTATTTATTGCCTTTTATAGACCATTATTACTTTAGAGTAGAAATAACAATCATGTACTCATTGAGATCAGCTGACATAGAGCTGTTTTTTTTGCTTAAGCAACGTCTCAGTTTGAGCCAACATTAATGTTGGAGTTTGACTGCAAATTAATTTTACTAGTTTTGAGCATAATTTTATCAGGTTGGAATTTTTTTTTTCCTAGCTTAAATTTGGAAGACTTATTTTGATGATTTTTTTAATGTATCAGAGTATTTCTAGAAGGTTTGCCCAAAATTATGGAAATCATCTGTGAAGGTCTATAATCCTGAAGGTCCCTAGTGGTGCAAAATGGCAAGTAGAGCTTGTCAAAATTGTGGAGTAATCCTCCACAGTTTAAGATTCCTTCCTGTTTTTGGAATATGATCAAGAAAATTGAAAATTTTAATGTAATCATATTTGACAAGAGTGCTTTAGAGACCATTCACTCAGTGAACATAACAGACAGCCTAATCCTGAAAAAGCTAACCCAGAGCCAAATATTCAAGTAATTGAAAATGCTTCCTCTGTTGAAATCCTGAGTCACTCCCCATCCTGCGGAAAAACAAAATAGAAATGAAATCACCATTATTATTTTTCAGGATTCGTTTTCCTGATGCTGATGCATTTATCAACCCTGTCATATGTAGATATGTATCAATGAACTTAGGAAACTTACAACGGTCTCCTCCATTAAATTCTAGCAAATCCAGCATTAAATTCTACAACCGATAATCTTTTTCAGGATGCACTTCCTTCTTGGTTTTTATGGATATATAATGTGAGCTGTAACTGTAAATATGTATTTGTTGTAACTTCATTATTATTGTAACTTCATTAATATATAATTAATTAGGAGATTCATTATTATAATAACTTCAGTATAAAAAATATAATACTCTCTGCCATTTGAATCAAACCTATGAATTCAACAATGGGTTACTATGCATCACTACTCCATTCTTTTTACTTTGTTCTTGTAGTGAGCATGAGCACAGTATGTGTCTGGGCAGATACAGACAGAAAGGCAAGTAATTGGTTGCTTTGTTGTTTAACAATAAGTTCTGTCTGATGTTGGTTTGTTGTATGGTTAGTGAATCTATGATCTATTGAAATAGATATCCATAAAAGACCAAAAAAATTACCATGTTGGGATCAGATGGCAGGAAGCTGTTTTCACTTAAATGACTTCTATATAGTTGTGTAAAATTAGTTTTTTGAAAACTTTTGCTGCCCTTGTGATCCTACCCAAGTAGAACTAAATTAGTCAGAGCCCATTATTTGTGGCTTAAATAAAAAGATTGGAAAAAATCCAGCATTGATTCTTCCTAATCATATATATGCAATTTGTTGGATATTTGTTTTTCATTTTTCTGAAACATCTGATTTTGCTTGTAATTGTAATGGCAATTGTAATCCTGCAGCTCTACATTGCGTACATGGGATCACTTCCTAAAGCTGAATACTCACCATCATTTCATCACCTCAGTTTGCTTCAACGAGTTATTGAGACCAGGTACTTAGTGTTTCTATGCCTTAAGTTCCTACCATATTTAACAGGCCTAATTATCTGCCCTGTATCTTTTTTTTTCAGCTCTGTGGAAAATTTGTTGGTCAGAAGCTACAACAGGAGTTTCAATGGATTTGCTGCTATGCTTTCTGATTCTGAGGTGCAGAAGCTTGCGAGTGAGTTTTGCCGAAGATCTTTCTCTGAAGCTAAAATGAAGAAATGTTTTAGCTGGACATTACATTATAGCATGTGTTTATTTTGATATATGCAGGAATGAAGGAAGTAGTCTCGGTTTTTCCAAGCAAAAATTACCAGCTTCAAACAACAAGATCATGGAGCTTCTTGGGTCTCGATGATACTGAACATCGAAATACTACCATTGAGAGTGATATTATAGTTGGTGTTTTTGACACTGGAATCTGGCCTGAATCAGAAAGTTTCAATGATAAAGGTTTTGGTCCTCCCAAGAAGTGGAAGGGGAGCTGTGAGGGAGGCCACAATTTTACTTGCAACAAGTAAAGTTTTATGAGATTTTGCTGATGTTCTGCTGTATAATGTTAACTTTGTTAACAATATTTTATGTCTATTTCACAGCAAGTTAATTGGAGCGCGGTACTATGAAATGGCAGTAAGCACAAATGGTTCTGCAAGGGATGAAGACGGTCACGGAACACATACTGCATCAACAGCTACTGGAAACAAAGTAAAGGATGCAAGCTTTGGCTTTGCACAGGGCACTGCAAGAGGAGGGGTACCCTCTGCCAGGATTGCCGCATACAAAGTCTGTGATGATTATGCATGCCAGGCGCATTATATTTTGGCAGCATTTGATGATGCTATTGCTGATGGAGTTGACATTATAACCATTTCTTTAGGATCTTCTTCTGTTAATGCACCAAATTATTATGAAGATCCTATTGCGATTGGAGCTTTCCATGCAGCTGTTAAGGGAATATTTATCTCTCATTCGGCAGGCAATTCTGGTCCTGAAGTAGGATCAGTGGGAAGTGTAGCACCGTGGGTACTATCTGTGGTTGCAAGCAGTACAGACCGCCGGATTATTGACAAAGTTGTTCTTGGAAATGGAAAGAATTTAACTGTATGCATTTAGTATTCAGTACTCTCTTAAACCATATCTTGTATTCTTCACTGGTGTAGCTTTCTCATGCTTTACTCTACTGTTAAAATAGGGGAATTCGGTCAATTCTTTTGCCGTAAACGGAGCCGTAAAAGGAGCAAGCTTTCCTTTGATTAATGCGGCTAATGCATCAATTCACTGCACTCCTGATTTTGCAGCGTAAATTCTTTATCTAACTTGAAATGTCTGTACATAGATTACAGACCTTGTGCTGTGTTTATTTTTGTTTCAGGATTTGTGCATTTGATTGTCTGGATGATGATCTAGTTAAGGGGAAGATTGTGGTTTGCGATCACCATTATGGATTTATTGAAGCTGAGAGAGCTGGTGTTCTTGGGACTATCTTACTAAGTAATGGAGTTGAAGATGTTTCTTTTGTTGTTACCTCTAACTTTTTGTTTATGAATGATGAAAATTTTAAGGCGAAGTCCTATATAAATTCTACAAGGTACTAATTTCTATGATTAGCAACTTGTGGATTAGTTGTTTGTGTCTACTTGCTATACACAGTGTTCAATTTTTTACTATAACTTGCAGTCAGCCTGTAGGAAACATATTAAAAAGTGAATCAGTGAATGATTCTTCAGCACCTGTGGTTGGTTCCTTCTCCTCGCGTGGTCCGAATAAGATTGTAATGGAACTTTTGAAGGTATTTTGAATCTGTAAGTATATGTTTTTGTAATATAACTTCGTTACATTTCCTGACAAATTGATCAAACATAATGCAGCCAGATATAACTGCACCTGGGATAGATATATTGGCAGCATTTCCTCCTGATATTTCACCCTCAGTAGATGATGACGACTTGCGCCGAACTAAATTCAACATATTATCTGGAACCTCCATGTCTTGCCCCCATGCTGCTGGTGTCGCAGCCTATGTTAAATCATTTCACCCAGAATGGTCTCCTTCAGCTATCAAATCTGCTATTATGACCACCGGTAATCCAATTTCGTTCACAGAATTTTCTTAGTTCATTTTTGTATGATATGTTATCATCAGCTTATTCTAGAGTTGCCCTCCTTGCCGTGCGTGTAGCTTCTCCTATGAATGCTACTTCAAACCCTGATGCTGAATTTGCATATGGATCCGGACACATAAATCCTGTAAAAGCTATCGATCCAGGACTCGTCTATGAAGCATACAAGAAGACTACATACGATTCCTCTGCGGCATTAATGGCTATTCTGAAGACAAGATCAAAATGATTTCAGGAGAAGATACTCACTGTCCTGAAGGTGATAACAAGCCATTACCGAGGGAACTGAACTACCCTTCTATGACTGCTTTAGTCACTGTGAATAGTTCTTTTGCAGTCAGCTTTAACAGAACAGTCACCAACGTTGGCGTTGCTAACTCAACATACACAGCAAAGATCTTGACAAGTTCAAAGC
>CATIWO010707071.1:0-26489 GCA_949673435.1 Macaranga tanarius | reverse complement strand
TAAAAGCAATGTCATCTAAGGGTGGTAGAAAAAAAAATAAAAATAAAGTAAGAAAAAGATAGAATTATAATTGAAAACACCATGAAACAAATTTAGTTTTGAGACTTGACCAATGAAAAGTGACACCTTTTTGTGAAGTATAAATAAAGAGTTTAATTAAAGAAATCCATTTTTTTGTGGAAAATATGGCTTTTAGTATTCTTTAGTAATTGATATAAACATGCACGTACTATAAGAGGAGACTTGAAAAATATGCAAGAACAACAAGAAAGATATTTTATTTCTTTTTAAAAAGGGATAAATTGAATTTAAGTGTTTTAAATACTCAATCTAATCAAGCTTGTATACAAAAAATAAAAAATAATAATAAATCTCTATCACTTCATAAATTTAATTGAGTTTCAGGTATCAAATTTTCTAGTTTGGTCTAGGTCAAATCTATAAACATTCACTGTATTAACTCAATTCAACATGATTACAACACTAAATAAAACCGATACCTAATGGCCCTATCTGATCTTCAAAAACACAACATGCTTGTATCCTTTCCAACAATCTTTTCCACATCCCGATCTCACTCTCTACATTTTTCTATTATTCAAAGCTCACATTTCTTTATGGTGGAGGTAACAAAATATATGCATAGACAGTGGATCATATTTTAATCCCACAATTTCAATTAGACTTACTTTGGTTGGATGGTAATGGATATGTTGGAGGAATTCCAACGTTCCTCTACTATCAGCATAACCTTCAAGATATTGATCTCTCAAACCTTAAAAGGGAGGGCCAATTTCCATACTGGTTGAACAACACAAAACTAGACAGTCTTTACTTAGCCAACAATTATCTTTCAGATTCTCTACAGTTACAAATTCATCCTCCCATGAATTTGATAGATTTGGATATCTCTGCAAATGACTTTCATAGCTGCATTCCAAAGGAAATCGGAACTTATTTTCCGAGATCGATGTCTATAAACATGTTCCAAAATGGTTTCAATGGTAGCATTCCCTTTTCATTTGGCTATATGAGCTCATTAGAAAGTTTAGACTTGTCCAACAATCAATTGTCGGGCAGAATATTTGAAGAAAATGCTAACTTAGAAGAGTTGCAACACTTATATTTAGGTGGAAGTCACTTAATTGGAAATATCCCAAATAGATTGTCAAACTCCACCTGGTTGAGAACATTGGATATCAGTGACAACAATCTTTCTAGTAATATCCCGGAGTGGATAGGTAATATGTACACTCTTAGACTTGCTTGGTTGGTGGTAATGGAATGGAATGTAATGGGTAAAGTAATTGAATTGAGAATACAATGGAATGGAATGTATTTATCATTCCATTACCATGCTTGGTTACATGAGCTTTAAAATAAATGTAATGTAGTGAGTATTACATTTTTATACTTGGTTATATTATTTTCATATAATGTAATGTAATGAATTTTTTTTAAAAATTTTATCAATGATAATTTTAAAAAAAATATTTACATTACAATGGTCACATGAAAAAGAGAAAATAAAATAAAACAAAAAGAGAGATGGAAAAATAAAGAGAAAATAAAAAAATAAAAAAAGAGATATTAACAAATAAATTAAAATTAAAATTAAAAAATAGAAAAAGAAAAAGGAGTATAAAAATAAGAGAAAAAAAAAGATGAACAGTAAAAAATAAAATAGTTAAAATTAAATTAAATTAAAGAATGTATTGTAATGAGGAAAACACAGATTTTTTATGGAATGCTAAATACAACTTTGAAAGTAATGGGGATTCCCTCTATAATGTTCATTACGCTGGAAAAAAAAAATAATCTATTAAGTATGGTAATGAACTATGGAATGTAATGGGCATTCCATTACAAGACTCATTACCTCCAACCAAGTAAGGCCTTAAAGTTTTAGACATTTCCCAGTACAATATCTTTAGAAATCTACCATCTAGCTTCAATTCTTCATATATGGAAAAAGTTTATTTGTCCAGAAATAAGCTGTAAGGATCATTGGCAAATGCATTTAATAACTGCACTATGTTAATGACATTGGATCTCAGTTATAATATGTTGAATGGAAACATTCCACCTTGGATTGGTAGATTATCTGAGGTGAGTATTCTTCTCTTGAATTACAATAATCTTGAAGGTGAAATTCCGATCGAATTTTGCAAGTTAGTCAAATTGAGTTTGATAATAATCTCTCTGGTCCAATTCTCCATTGCCTAAAATGTAGTAGCGAGTTGAATGTGCAACTGAAAAATTTATCTACTGATATCGCCTTACCTCCAAGCCAATAACCAGTTGAGTTCACAACTGTTTGCCTATTTTAAAACTTTGCAAGTATACAAAATCGACACGTAGTATAAACAAAGTCTTCCCATAGAGATTATGATCTATCCACCCTAAAATCTTACTCTAATTATTTAAAGCTCAACAATTCAGTGAAAAAATTGAATTACTATTCATTTTAAATTATAAAAATAAAATGCAAATAAACATTAAACGAGTAATCAACAATCAATGAGAATAAACATCATTAGGAAATTAATTCACATCACAATCATTAGTCGATCTTTTTCTTATAATTCGATTATTCATGCAAATCTCAAGTAATCTTAATTGATAATTAACTTCTCTCAAAGATTAGTTTCTTAATTTCATAACCCTCAACCAAGATGTTGTAACTCAACTCTCGTTGCAATCACAAACCTTAATCAATTAACTTATGAAACTTATGCACAACCCGTTATGGAATTAAATCAACTCAAGTTATCTCTAACACTGAATCAACTCAATTTATGTTTATAGTCCAATTACGATCATCACCTCTCAGTGCATATTTCTAATTATAATTATAAAAATGGTGATTAAGCATTCACAAGCATTAAGCATAATAAACATAATTTTGCATGAAATAATGAATTAATTAGAGAAGGAAGAAACAACTAATTCATATTCAGATCCTTAACTCCTAATGAAAAACTAATCTAGCCTAACATATTAAAAATAAAAGAATTCCATTACCAATTACAAGGAAATTAGAAAGAAAAAGTAGAATCTCAATCTCTTGAATATTCTTGATCTCTAATCTTTACTCCTCAATGGCTTTGAACTTCTTTCTACTCTCTAGAATATCCTCTAATTGCTTCAATTCGTTCCCTTTTAATTACCCTTAATTCCCCTAAGATTATAAGGATTACAAAGAAGTTGATTACTTTTAAATTTCTAACCCTACATGGCCGTGTCTATAAGATACACGCCCATGTCTCGATCATACCCTTGAACACGTGCTTCTATATGGCCTTCAATCCACTCGTGTACATCTTCGTATTAAATTCCCGAGAACTACATGGCCCGGTACACGGGCGTGTTTCGACTTATGTCTTAACATCCGTAATAGTACACGGCCAAACATCCAGCTATGTATAAATTTAACTCAATCAACCGAGGCCTACACGGTTAACTATACGGGCGTGTCTCTACCTGTGTTCTTCATCCGAAATGTTACACGGTCCATAACATGGTCGTGTCTTCAATGGTGCACATATCAACTCTCTCCCGAGGCATGCATGATCGTGTACTTGCTTGTGTTGATCTTTTATATAAAAATTCAACTTCTAATCCTTATTTTCTTCAATATTTCACTCTTAGCCTTGATAAATATCTTTTGCACCCCTATAAAACATAAATCACATGCAATTATCTATTCTAAATACAAATTAACACAAATAAACACAAAATTAATATGAATTAACTCCTAAAACATATACTAATTTCACACAATAGACAACAAACATTAATTTATATTCTTATTAGGGAATAATTCTCATGTACTTTTTTAGAATTGACCTCTCCTACAATAATTTGACAGGCTAAATTCCTTTTGAAATGCCATCTTAGCAAGATCTAACTCTTAAACTTGTCCCACAATGGTTTGACAGGACCGATCCCTCCAACGTTTTCTAATCTACCTAAAATTGAGAGCTTAGACCTTTCAAGCAACAACTTAAAAGGGAAAATGCCTCCTCAGCTTATTGACTTGCACTATCTATCAGATTTTAATGTGTCCTATAACAATTTATCAGAAAAGATACCTGAAAGAGTTACCCAATTTGTGACTTTTGATGAAAGTAGCTACTGAAGGAAATCCTTCCCTTTGTGGATGGCCACCGCTAAAAAATTGTAAAGAACTAGAAACACCTTCATCAATATCCATAACTTCAACACAGAACGATGACAGCAGTGGCTTCATGGACATGGATGTTTTCTGCATAAGTTTTGGGGTGGCTTATGTAATGGTTTTATTGGGAATAGCTGTAGTTCTTCACATAAATCCATATTGGCGTAGAGTATGGTTCTAGTACATTAAAGTGAGCATAAAGAATTGATATTATTTTATAATTAACAGTCTCTATTTCAGATTTCAATTTAATAGGCTATGTAAGTGAATTTTCATTTGCTTGTGTAAAAATATGTCAATAAATAATTAATGTTGGCTTAAATATTCGAGTGATGAAATCTGCTATATATTCAAAAATTTTGATTCCCATTCAAATTCTAAAGTTGTTTAGATGGTGCGCATTCAAAATCTATATTTTTCATGTTACATATAATAGTATAACTATCTGCGCATAATTAACTACCATTTTCTGCTCCATAAAATTTGTTAATTTTTAAGTACTATTGTGGATACATAGTTTAGCTGGCCCGTTAAGAAAAGCCCAATGATGAAAGAGTACGTGTAAGCCCAACTTGCTAAGAAATCCGGTTCAGGCCCGCTAGTGCAAAGAACCCAAAATTTCAATCTGAGCCAACTAAATTAAGCCTAGTGAACTAGGCCTGGTGAACTGAGCCTAGTGGACCGGGCTCGGTGAACCAAGCCCAGCGAGCAGAGGCATGCGCCTCCCCACTTGGAGATGCTGCCCACCCCATTGGAGGCGCCGCTTACCCCATTGGAGGTGCTGCCCCTTTGGTAAGTCACACGCCTCCCCTCCACGAAGGTGTGCACCTCTGTAAAAGATATGATATGGCTATCTTCAACCTCCGCCTGATACAGATTGACACAACTTTAAAAAGAAAAAAAACTTGTGAGTAAGGAGTCAATAGGTGGTTGAGTGATTTAGGGGGGGATTTTGGAGGGAAATGGAGAGAATAAGACAGGAGGAGGGCTGGAAAAAGGGGGGTCGGCTGGAAAAATGAAAAAAAAAATAGAGAGAACAAAAAAAACTAAAGAACAGAAACTAAAATCCAAGAACAAGGGGGCCTGAATTCGGATTTTGATCATAAGAACAGGGAGTTCCAGAGTCGATCTGAGGGCCAAAATACTTTCTGAGTAAGCTTCACAGTAAATTTCTTGTTTCTTTAATCTTTAAGTTTGATTTTATTTTGTCGTTATAATCCTTTGTTCTTGTTGTTATAGCCTACCATCTTAATTTTTTTTAGTAATTTAAGCTATTTGTTGTCATTCTCTGCTGTTTTTTTTTAAGTAAATTAGTTCTTTAGTCATCAAAATGTAAAAAAACCAGTTTCTGCCCAGACAGACCAGAGGGCACCGCCCTCCCACTCGGAGACGCTGCCCTCCCTTTCGGAGGTGCCGCCCCCCGTCACCACAAAATAAGACCCTCGCCTTTGTGAAAATGAATTAAATTTGAAATTATGACCATTAAGGGGGAGGCGCTGCCTTCCCTCCTAAAGGCACCGCCTCCGCCGAACAGGACGCGTGTCCCTGGCCACACAGATCTTCTCTTGTCTTTTTTAGCTTTCGGGTGTTTATATCTTTGCTTGACCATTATTTATTATTGGAATAATTATTTTGTGGAATATTTTATATTATTTATTTTTCTTAGTAATTTCGTCTATTTAGTGTGCATGGTTTAAGTTTTTATTAAAAATGGTTATGTGTTCATTAAATTGCTAAAGTGCTTTTGAAATATTCATAATTAACTTAGATTCAATTTTCTAGTGGTTAATTATGCTATAATTTAATTATTTGTCTTTATTGCGTGCTAATCCTTTTAATGTCTTATAAGTCGTTTATTATTTTTGAAGGTTTAACCCATAATTGATATTGCAAGACTGGATATTAAATAGCCCACGGGCTATTCTTATTTGTTTAAATTACGATTTATTTTGTTTGCATGTAAAAGGGTTGTAATTCATTTCTCTTCCCTCCATTTCTTCGTGTGCGCTTTTAATTCCTTTTTGTTGTGTTATTCGTATTTTATTGTGGATGGATGTGTATGTGAATGTATGTATGTAATAATTCAGGGATCCAATTGCATAAAAATGGACTTAATAAACAAACTCGGATTAAATCATAAAATTTAGAAATTATTTATATCAAATAGCCATTTGCATGTAATTAAAGGAATAATTGAGTAATTAAAAGTAATAAAATATAAAACACAAACAAAGGCCGATCGCAAGGTCGGGTGGGCTACTAAAAGCCTATACCCAGTTTCCGGACCTAATCTCTGAGGACGGCTGTTGGGCTTCCTCCGTAGAATCCAGTTGCTGTAAAAGTGTCCCGGATTTCACCCAGATGGTGACTTTCAACTCCAACCAAAGCCTGTAAAAAGGCCTAAAGTTGTATTCCTAATGGGCCCTGAGCCCATACAGTGTCGTGGTCACTGGACACTTGGACGCACGCTAAACCCACCGCCTACAGTGGCGACTCCACTAGGGATAGAGAAATTGATTTCAGTGTTTTGTATTTTATTCCTTATGCATTTGCATTCACTATACCATTTTCATATACTATGCACACAGTCCCCGAATAATCCGACAATAGTTGTTGCTCTGCTGCCTGTGTTTAACTCAAATCTGGTGGTGGAGTATATAGCTATTGTCACTCACAGGGCAGTACAATTGAGTACGTCATTTAGACCCTTGAGTGGGGAGACGGAAAAGGTATATAATAGACTGTGGGAGCCCTTGACTTTACCCAAGACTCAGCCCATGTAATGTATTAGTAACTACCCATAGGCTTTCCCTCTAATGCATATGTTATGTTGCTATATAGTAATCTCAGTCATAATACCCAAGCCCGACAATGACGAATCATTTTGGATTGGACTTTTATCATACTACCATGGCTTAGATTGGGCTTTTATCCTTCTACCATAATTTATATTGGGCTCTGTCCTTCTACCATAGTCGTTATGTTGAACTTTAATTTTATGGAGGAGATATACTACTTGTTTGTTTTATTCTGAGAGCTTATGTATGTACGTCAGTTTTATTATCCTCTGTTGATAATTAAAACATGGACTAAAAATCCTAGGATAGGTGACTTGCCTTGAAAATGTGTGTGGGAGAAATAAGGTTGGAAGGTTATTTATTTAAGACCCTACATGTGATTGTTTATGTGCTTATTCCTTAATTTTGTTAACCCCTGTATATCATGCATACACATCATGCATATTTCTAATCCCTTGTTTTATAAAAATAGATCCTCTACCCTCTGTTTGGACACGCACTCGCGAAGGTCGAGTGACTAAAGCTACACCAGTTATGATCACTTCGCAAACCAATACCACACCAATGGCTGATAACCTTGACTTGGAAGAGTGGAAGAGGCGATTAAAAAAAGAGATCGCCACTGATGTCAGAAATATTATATGGGAAGCAATGGGGAAATGCTTCAGACTAACAAAGGTAAACAGCCGATTGACTTAGATGAGGGTGAGACTACAATCAGAAGACCTAAGGATGGAGATGATGAGTTAGAAGTTGCACTGCCTGAGCCCTCTAAGCAGGGGTTTCAATCTGCTGAAGATTTTAAATAGCCAGAGTGGGCTAAGGAGATGGCAAAAATGAAGTCTCAGATGCAGCTCCTAATTAAAGAGAAGGGGGTAGACACCTCGAGGGACTATAGTGACATGGATTTCGACAATGAAGATCCTTTGCCAAAGAAGTTCAAATTCCCTGATATGAAGAAGTACTCAGGTACTGAGGATCCCTATCTGCATCTGAGATAGTACATCACTTATATGAGAATAACTAGGCTAACCACCACCTATATTGTAAAGCAGTTCTTGATGTCTCTTGAGGGAGCATCGATCCACTGGTATTACTCTTTGGATCCACATGTGCAAGTAGACTAGAAAGAACTATGTGCCGCATTCATGAAACAGTACGGTTTGAACTCCCAGATGGAGGTATCATTGAGGGATCTGCAAAACACTAAGTAGAAATTCAATAAATCCTTTTCTGATTATGCGACTAGGTAGAGGGGTAAGTTGGCACAGATGAGACATCGGTCGGCTGAAGTGGACCAATTTATGGTTGCTATTGAGGGATCTACTCCACCACTAACCAGAAAACTGAAAGATATGGGGATTAGGAATTTTAAAGAACTCTACAGGTTCGGGGTTCAGAAAGAAGTAGATGTGGCTCCGGAGAAGAAGTTCTTCAGAGGAAGAACTGGAAGTAAGGAGGGACCGAGCAGTAACGTCCAAATTAATGCTATTGGCCAACCCCAGAGGTTCTCTAACCTCATAAGGCCCTTCTCAAAAGTCCTTGAGAAGCTCATCAAAAACAGACTCCTTCAACCTTTACCACCAAAGACCCTACTTCCTAATGCCAACCTAAAGCTCTACTCCAAATACCACTAAGTCATCGGTCACGACACCGACCAATGCACCTGCCTTAAATATAAAATTCAAGACTTGGAAAGATAGTTGACTGGGAAACCAAAAAGCAAAACACTCAAACAAACCCTTTACCAAACTACTGAAACACCCCACCTCCAAATCAGTGAGTCCTGATGATTGGCACTGGCCTGACTGATGAACAAGTGTTAAACTCCTTCATCGAGCTTGAGCCTGTCCAAATCACCCAACCCGAAACCACCCATGAGAGGGGTTTATCTATAAATATGATGGATATTTGGTCCTCTGATGATGATGAAGCCGAAGAAGGGATTAATGTGTGGGAAGGTGAGAGAAAGTGAAAGGCTGAATAGGTAGCATCAACCGAGCAAAAGAGGGAAAAGAAAAAAGAATAATCAGTTGAGAAAGATGAACCCAAAGTTGAGCCTGAAATTGAAAAGAAAAAAGAGCCAAAGAAAAAACTGCCTGAGAAAGCAGTGTCCAGCATCTGGGAACTTTTAATGCAATCTAAGATTCACAGGGATACTATGGTCTAGGTTCTACATGAGAGGAAAGTTACTGCCAGCACAACTCTTGAATAGTTAGTTGGTTTCTTGATGCAAAAGCCTAAGGGAGCAATCGTCTTTACTGATGGGGATCTACCACTAGAAGGGAGGGATCATTACCGGGCATTGTTCATCAAGGCCAAAATAAAGGGGAAGATGATGTACTGTGTGATGTTTGACAACGAGTCGGCCATAAATGTTTGCCCATTGAAGATACTGCCAAGGCTGGGTTTAACTGCTACTGATTTACAGCCTACTGACGTGGTGATCAAAGCGTATGATGACACCAAAAGATCAGTGAAAGGCACATTCAGAGCTCTAGTCAAGACTAGGCCCATTGAAGTTTGGGTCATTCTCCACGTGATCGATATCCCGATCACCTTTGTTGTGCTGTTGGGAAGGCCCTGATTCCATCCCCTAGGGGGAGTTCCTTCCACTCTCCCTTAGAAGATCAAGTTCCCACGTGAGGGGAAACTGGTCACTGTCACAACTGAAACTGAGGCAACCATCGCTGCTTTGAAGTTAGCTCCTAAGGAAATCCCTCTGAATTTTGGATTTGAGGTCTGTATAATTTACGAAGACTCCATGGAAGAGAAGGTGCTGAATATAATGAAAGGGATGAACTTCCTACAGATCAGACTAGGCCATTGGAATTTATGAAAGCTAAGTTACAGATTCTGAGGCATGGACTCGGCTATCATGGAGAGAAGGACAGGTCTGACAGTGAAGGAAAATGGACTCTTTGGGAAAAAATTGTTAGTGAAAAGAATTATAGTCCCTACGAAGGTGAGGATGAGCCCCTGCTCCTGAATGGAAAGAAGGTCCCTAGGTTTGAGATTATTATAGACTGTCTGGATAAGAAGGACATGAACGAACCAGTGCTGAAAGAACTGATAGTGGATGAAGAAATTGCTGTTGTTACCGTAGAACTCACTAGGGGCGAGAAAGATGTTGTTGCTAAAAAGGACTCCAAAGGAAAGGGGATCGCTATAGAGGGTGTTGAGGCTACTGCAAGGGACGCGGGTTAGAGCAAGGATGCCGCTGTGGACTTGGAGACCTTTATTCAGAACTCCTTTGTTGACACTTTTTATGATGATTTTGATATTTCTCTTACTGAACTTTTTGAAGCAGATGATTTATTCTTTTCTAAGGTTAATGCAATGAAGTCTTACTTTGCTTACTTGTGTGATGTCTTACCTAATGGTTATTCTTACTGTGATGATCATTTCATGCATACACTTTACATTAATTCTAAACTGAATCATTTAACTTAGGCACAATTGAAAATCTCAAAAACATATGAATTGCTTCTGATATTACCCCTGATAAGAGTGAAAAAATGAAAGAAATTTTAATAAAAAGGTAGAAAGTATTTTCTTAGGGTTATGAGGATATACCAGGGATAGACCGTAAGATTATGAAGCATGAGATCCTGACATACTCTCACGTCGTACCAGTCAAACAGAAGAGGAGGAAGTTGAGACCAGAATGGACACTCCCGATTAAGAAAAAAGTTGAAAAGCAGTGGAAGGTGGGATTCTTTGAAGTGGTTGATGACATGAAATGGCTTACCAATATTGTGCCGGTACCGAAGAAAGATGGAAAGGTGAGGATGTATGTTGATTATCAGGACTTGAATAAGGCCTATCCAAAAGATGACTTTTCCTTGCCTCATATTGACACACTGATAGATAGTGCAACTTCGAGTGCAATATATTCCTTCATGGACAGATTCTTCGGGTATAATCAGATGAAGATGGTTGAGGCAGACAAATTGAAAACCTCATTTATCATAGAATGGGGGACTTATTGCTACCTCATGATGCCGTTTGGGCTAAAAAATGTCAGGGCAACGTACCAACGGATGGCCACAATGCTGCTACATAATATGATCCACAAGGAGATTGAAGTATATGTGGATGATATGATGGTCAAGTCTCCAACTAGAGAAGGGCATTTTGAAGCTCTGGACAAGTTCCTAAGCAGGGCCGAAAGGTACAATTTGAGGCTAAATCCGAAAAAGTGTGTGTTTAGGGTTGCTTCAGGGAAATTATTAGGTCACATAGTCAGCAGAAGAGGAATAGAAGTTGATCCAGATAAAATAAAAGTTATTAATGAGATGCCAGCTCCCAGAACAGAGAAGGATATGAAGGGATTCATAGGGCGTCTACAGTATATCGGACGGTTCATAGCTAGGTTGACAACCATATGTGATCCAATATTCAAACTGCTCCAAAAGAATCAACCAATAATTTGGGATGACAAATGCCAGTAAGCCTTTGAGACCATCAAGAGGTACCTAATGAAGCCACCTGTGTTATAACCACCAAGGCCAGGGAAGCCATTGATATTGTACCTAGCCATCGAAAAGGAAGTCGTGGGGGCAATGCTGGCACAGGAGGATAAAAATGGAGTGGGACATGCTGTATACTATTTAAGTAAGAAGTTTCTATCTTATGAGGTTAATTATAACCTGGTAGAAAAGATGTGCCTATCAATCGTGTGGGTAACTAAGAAGCTTTGATATTACTTCCAATCCTATGGGATCCAAGTAGTATCAAAGCATGATCCTCTGAAATACCTCCAACAAACCCCTTCCCTCACAGGAAAGTTAGCTCGGTGGTTGGTATTGCTTACGGAGTTTGACATTTAGTATCTGTCCAGGAAAGTGATTAAGGGCAGGGCGGTTGTTGACTTTTTAGCACAGAATCCTGTGAAGGATAATCAGGAATGGGAGCAGGAATTTCCTAATGAGCATTTAGGAGCCATTGAAATGCAGGGATAGCACATGTACTTTGATGGAGCAGTTAATAATAAAGGGGCAGGTGTTGGGGTAATCCTGATCACTCTCAAAGGTGAAATGATTCCCATGACAAAAAGGCTGGAGTTCGAAGTAACCAATAATCAGGCAGAATATGAGGCATACATATTTGGGTTGGAGGCCTTATGAAGCGTGGGGGCATAAGAGATAACAGTTTATGGGGACTCAATGTTAATGGTGAAATAAGCCTCCAAGGAATGGAAAGTCAAATAAGATAAATTAAAACTTTATGTGGATTATTTTGCCACTATTATGCTTTCATTCAACCGGTGCAGATTTGTACATTTACCTCGAGATGAAAATCAAATTGTAGATGCTTTTACTACATTAGCCTCAATGTGGGAAGGTGGTGCACAGACCCCAGTTAAGCCCTTGATTTTAGCAAAATCTAAGACACCGTGCTATGAGGAGGTAAAAGTAATAACGATAGGTTCGCAAGAGAAGTTATAGTTTTATGACTTACAAAGGTACCTTGAAACCGGTTAATTTCCTAAGGATGCAGATAAGAGGGAGAAGGTGTCCTTGAAGATGCTATCTAGACAGTTTATCAGTCACAATGGTATGTTGTATAAAAGAATGCCGGTCGGGGTGCACTTACAATGTTTGGATAAGAAAGAAGCTTAGAGAATTATGAAAATGGTGCATGCAGGTATTTATGGGCCCCACATGAATGGAATAGTTTTGGCTAAACAGATAACTCAACAGGAAAACTTTTTGTTGACCATAGAATCTGATTGTGTAAAGTTCTTGAAGAAGTGCCATGATTGTCAAACTTATAGAAATGTTAGTCATATGCCTTCGATGGAGCTTCAGGAGTTAACGTCTCTGTGGCCTTTTGCAGCTTGAAGAATTGACATAATAGGGGAAATAAGACCGACTGCATCAGATAGGCATCGATATATTGTGGTAGCAGTGGATTACTTCTCCAAGTGGGTTGAGGCTGAATCGTACACTTCAGTCGGATCAAAGCAGATGGCGAGATTTATAGAAAGGAATATAATCTGTAGGTATGGGTTGCCACACCATATTGTAACTGATAACGGGTTCAATTTCAATCAGAGGCCGCTGCATTACTCCAGTATTATAAGATAGAGCACCACCGGTCATCCCCTTATCATCCTCAAGCTAATGGTGCAGTTGAGGTTGTGAATAAAAACATCAAAAGGATCCTGGCTAAAATGATAGAGAGTTACAACGACTGGTCTGAGTATTTATAGTTTGCATTGTAGGGGTATCAGACAACTGCAAGAATGTCTACTGGGGTTATACCTTATTCATTGGTGTATGGATGTGAGGTGGTGCTGCTAGTGGAAGTGGAGATCCAATCTCTGAGGGTTTTGCTAGAAACTAAAATGCCCGAGTATCAATGGATGGAAAGCAGGCTAGCACAGTTGGCATTGTTAGGCGAGAAGAGATAAAAAATCATATGTCATATGCAGTTGTATCAGAAGAGAATCGCCAGAGCCTACAATAAGAAAATTAAGTCAGGAAAAATAAAGGATGGGGATTTGGTATTGAAACACATGAAACCGCTTCTTACTGATCCAAGGGAAAAATTCAAGCCAAATTGGGAAGGACCTTACCTTATAAAGAAAATATTCTCAAAAGGTGTAGCCATTTTGTTTGATCTAGAAGGAAATGAGTTTAAGAGTCCCATCAACCTAGACAAGCTCAATAAATATTTTCTATAAAAATCATGCTAGGTCAAAAATTCCATAAAGAAGGGACAACTTAGGTAAAAGTTAAGGATCAATAAAAAGAGAGGGAGATAATAAAATAGTTGACTGAAAAACTTGCGAGGCCAAGCCACCTAACGACAGGAGAAATATCAAAAGCAATTTGTACGTACAATGGTGCTCAATTTAAATGAAAAGGATTACCTTTATTTTTGTTAGATATTGCATTAAGTGCTTACTATAGTAAATTTAACTAGAAAGAAAAGGCATTACATAAGGCAAGCTAAGCCTAATTAAGTTGTTGAAACTAAAAGAGAAAATAAATCTAAGTTCTTTGCTTTTTATTATTCCTCATTTCTTACATGTTAATCCTATATAGATCCCTTATCTTCTGACTCTTGACGAACTCATCTTACTCTATTTTCTATAATTGAATCCAAGCCTTATAGTGGTCATCAGTGGTAATGTCACCATCCAGCGAAATCCCTTGCCTAATGGTACGGCGTAGCCAGGTCACCGACATATTCTCCATGAAGTTCTGGGTCAGGGGGCTAGGTTAGAATCCGTGAGACGGCTCCACGATCAGCTGCTTCTCTCCGTATTAGCGGCAAAGATGGATTGGGTAGTAAAATGAGTAGAAGTTGAGTCCGGCGAGAGGGACGTAGTGGGTATATGTCCTCGTGGTCATGTGCTGGATGTTCCACCATGGACACATCCATTGAACCTCGACATCTAAAACATTGGCCAACCATTCGCTCAGATTTGATGGGAGCGGCTGCAGTAGACGAGTCCGTACTTGCTTCGGTTTGTACTTCACAATATTCTGAAGGGGTGCCAACAGTTTCAATTTCTCCTAGAGACAAATTTGAAAAGGGAGAATTTAAGAAAAAATAATAAAAAAAGGGAAAAAATAAAAAAAAATAAAAAAATGAAAAATAAAAAATGAATAAAAAGAAATAATGATAATTACATCCAAGAACACAGGGCTCCCAGTGAAACGATGAGTCACAGACAGGTTGTCCAAGCCAATCAGTGTCTTAGCGAGAATAACAGGTATGGGGTTAAGTCCGGACTCAACTTGATCGAGAATCTGCAAGATCTTAAGGTTACAGTCGCCTGAGGTGAAACTAGCAAGAACTGAGCGTACAGACAGAAAGCAAGCATCCGAGGCCAATATACTTTTTTTCTCTCAATAGCCACAATGGCCTTCAGGAAGGATTCGAAGATCACCCCATTCCCAAAAATGTAAGCAAGAGATGATGAATGAGCAATGTTGAATAGACGGGCCATCTGCTGTTGGGTGGCTCTTTCGTCTGGCCTGTCAGCCTTTGCTACAATGATTTATTAGGAAAAATCATCCGGATAACCCAGAATCACCTCAAATTCTTCAGGCAGGGGGCAGATCTCGAAGCTATTAAATCTAAAGACGTGGGTTTGTGGATCCCAAAGTTGAGCAACACTGTGTAAGAATGGATAATTAATCTTGCAGAGATGAAGAGATCTGAAGACAGAGAGATGGAAAGGATCTAGTTTTTGCCAATCTTCTCCACCCAAAAGCTGCAGAATGGGTCGGATCAGCTTTAAATGTTGTTCTGTCATGATTTAAGATGTTTTTAAAAGGTTTTGGAGAAGGAGGGTGGCTGTAATGAGGTCAAATGAGTATAGGATGTATTTATAGACTTCAGAGGAGGGGAAAAATCATAAAAATATAGTCCTAGTGCAGTAGAGGCACTGCCTCACCGAACGGGCGCTGCCCTAGAGAATAGAGGCGTGCACCTTCACATCAGGAGTGCACACCTCTGCGTTGGAGGTGCCCACCTCCGTTGCTCAAAGGCGTCACCTCCGAGTTCAAAGGCGGTGCCTCCTAGCTTAAAGGCGGTGCCCCCAAGCCTAAAGGCAGTGCCCTTACACCGACGGGCGGTGCCTTTCTTAAAAAATATGAGAGGAGGGAAAAAGGGGTATGGATGGTCATTCGGAGGAAATTGGCACAAGGGGGTGGACAACTATGATCGTGCAATAGTTGTGGCGCAGTATAATAAAAAGAAACATAACCACTAGGATGAAACATTTGTAAAGCAAAGTAATAAAAAGAACACAACTATTGGAATAAAATGTACTGATATATAATCCAAATAGTTTGCATACAAAGTTTATATCCCCAAAATGTGAATTACATAGCCTATCTATACCCTAGCTAACCCTAGGTTTGTGGCCTAATCCTACTCGGATTCGGTCTCCTCATCATCCCGGCCCTCCTCGCTGGCCACCTCATCGCCATCATTATCAGCAGCATCATCTACATCATCGTGAATCCCATCATCTGCCTCATCCTCAAAAATATCTGCAATAGGAGGAACTCCATCATCTCCACTAACAGAGCTAGAATCATCCTCATCTCCACTCACCATCTGAAGATCGGTAAGCTACTATCGGAGAGACTTGTTTTGGGCCTCCAGCCCCGCACGTTGGGCCTCTATACCTACACAATGTACCTATCTAAGGGAAGGGGGGAAAAAGGTAAGTAAAATTATATCAACATACATACATGTAGAGTAGGGATAATAACTTACCCTCCACTCATCCATAACCTGGTGCACGAAGTCTCGCTAGGCCTTGAATAAACTAAATATGCGCTCACTCTACTCTCTAGAAATCTATAGGTATAAATAAATAAATCATGTCAGCACTAACATCTTTATGTAGCCAGCAAATCAGAGGCTAAAGGCACAAATAATACTCACGTGGGTAGTAGTAGGTGGCATAGGTGAATGGAGGCCACTAAAATCCAGAGTCAGTGTAGCCCGAGATACCTTGTCGAAATTCCCCCAATATTTGACAACAGGATTCAGAAGGTAAGGAAAGGGACCAGTTGTGCATGAAGGGCCAGTGTCACGGGTCCTCTGTGGAGGAGCGCGTAAAGTACTAGGACCGACATCCAAGGTCCTCTAAAATGGGGGGTAGGAAGAAATAAGCCTAGCATCGGTGATGGGGGAGTGGACCTGAGCCCGCTGAGTCAGACGCTCGCCAAAAGGTGGGGATCTGATATGAGGACCGGTGCCCCTAGGACGAAGCTGCAAAAGGAAGGCATGAGACCGTAGCCAAATCACATAATCAAGCAAGTATAAAATTCATACCTAAGTGATAAGATCAGAAATGGGAAGTGTGGGTAGCAACTGCTCTCAGATAAAAGCTCTATAGGCATCGAGCCGTCGAGCGACAACTCGACGTAGAGCAGGATTCCCTCTCAAAACCCACGTTAGGTCATCACCCGTCAGTAAGTGCACCCAAAATATGGCGGGAGGAGCTGTAGGAACCTGCCTCCGACCAGGACCCATGTCCCACTCAAATACCCTCTCTATGAGGAAGTACACCCTCTGAAAAGTGTCCACAAGAAGGATCCTCCTATCGGCAGATGGCCTGGATCAAACCATGACATCAGACTAACCCGCCATATTCCCCCAGGGCATCCTTAAGACCTGATCAAAAGTAAGAATGTGCAAGGTAAGTTGAAATCCTGCATGTATTAATAAAATACTAATATACACTATTTTTCCTGCAAATGTACCTCGTCCCAAGGAAGACTACTAAGGAAGGTCCGGTAAAGGTGGACCTGGGATGTCTCCCACCACCCAATCCAGCTATTACCCCACCAGCTCAAGGTAGGGGAAGGACAAAGTTGTGGACATCACCCCTTGGATGAGCCCCATCTCTAAGCCCTAGACCTACACAAGTCAAAATAAGCAAAAAGGTTAGGATAAAGAACACACACAATGAGAAATGAAGGAAAAGAGAATGGTAGAAGGAAATATACATGTGTGGCATGCCAGAAGCCACAGAACTGGTGGGCTCCTTGAACAAACTCGCCCATCCCCCAATACAGATAAGCAAAGGCAGCAGAACCCCAGTCAAATGTATGGATGAGCTCCAAATCTTTTAGGGCCATCAGAAATACCAGATCCATTGAGCTAGAAGCATCACAGAAAAAGGTATTGCCCAGTAGATAGAAGACGAAGGCCTAGACCACTTGATCAATCTATCGCAGGGTAACAATGTCCGCTACTGCTATATTGGAGTAATAGGCACAGATCGAGTCAAGCTTTACTGTGTGGGTCCCCTTCATGGTGGGGACCATACTAAGTAAGCATTCGATGTAACCGACATGTGTGGGGGTCATCGGCTCTAAACATCAGTCGAATGGTACTGGATCCCCAGTGCACGCCACACCCGTGATGGCAGCAAAGGCTACAGGGTCCAGTGTAAGCTCTTCCATGGGTAAATGAAAGGTATGGATGGTGTCCATCCACCGCTCCATCAACGCGTATAGACCGTTGAGGTCATGGCGACCTACAACGGTGGGAAGTGCCAGAATAAAGGGCTCAAAGCCCGTCTTACGAATCCTGTCCCGAACTACATCTGACAGCTTACCGTACTACTCTCGGGCACCGGTAGCATTACCATCACCTTTTAACTTGTGCTGGTCAAACTGCAGGGGGTATCAGGTTAATTTTAATTGATATAGCAGATAAAAATAAAAAGATGAACTGAATTGTGGCCTGTTCCTTACAGAGGCGCTACCCCCATGGTCAAAGGTGCCACCACTGAGCTCAGAGGCACCGCCTCCGCGCGCAAAGGTGCCATCTCCATGAAGCGAAGGCGCAAAACCCTGACGCAGAGGATCGCACCTTCGCACCGTAAAGGCACCGCCTCCGCCCGCCTCTGCGATAGAGGCACTGCCTCTGCAGCTCGGGGAGCAGAATGGTTTTCAATAAAAAATCATGCATTTTTATCTAGTTTTCTAGTAATTTTTGGCAGATTAAACATGTATACACTTAATATTAACTAACCCAATCTTATTTTTCAATAAAAAATGGAATGCAGCAATGGCACGGTCCTGTCGTGCTCTAATCCCAGAGAACGGAGTGCCCAAGCCTTTGGAGCGACTATGTGCCAGGTAGGAAGGGGAGGTGTGCGATCGGTTACTAGATCCATTGTTAAACAAAGAAGAAAGGAAAAGAGGCATGAAAGAAAGAAGAAAATGAAGAAATGAATTTGAATTTGAAATATATATATAGATTTGGAGAATTGTCAAAATGGTCCTTGGAAGGAAAATTTTTAAATGGTACCTAAAGTTTCCCATGTCGACTAACATATTAGAATTGAGTTTTGAATTTTACAGGTTGCATTAAGTAGGGATGCGAAGCATCAAAATTTGAGCCTTTCGGGTTGTACCCCGAGAACGATGGCACAGGGAAATATAAAGCCTCTTAATTTTGAACATCAACGATGAAAGTGACAAATAAACCTCTCGAGTTGTACCTCAAGGACGATGGTGTAAGAAGTATAGCCTCTTGATTCGGAATATCAAGGCAGACGGTGACAAATGATGGAACCTCTTGGGTTATACCCCGAGGCTGACGGTACGCGAATTAGAACCTCTTGATTCAGGACATCAAGGTTGACGGTATAAAAATTGAATGGCATGATCGAAGAGTATCATTTTGGCATTTGTTACATGCATTTTGATTTTTGGAAAAGCTAAATTTAAAATTATATTTAAATGGTTTTTCAAAAATCAATGGGGCAAACTGTGGACACAGTTTAGTCGGCCTGTCAAGAAAAGTCCAATGATAAAAGAGTACGTGTAAGCCCAATTTGCCAAAAAATCCGGTTCAGGCCCGCTAGTGAAAAGAACCCAAAATTCCAATCTGAGCCCACTAAATTAAGCCTAGTGAATCGAGCCTGGTGAACTGAGCCCAGTGGACCGGGCCCGGTGAACTAAGCCCAGCGAGCAGAGGCGTGCGCCTCCTTACTCGAAGGTGCTGCCCCTTCGGTAAGGCGCACACCTCCCTTCAACGGAGGCATGCGCCTCTGTAAAAGACAGCACATGGCTGCCTTCAACCTCTGCTTGGCACGGACTGACACAACTTTGAAAAGAAAAAAACCTTGTGAGTGGAGAGTCAATAGGTGGTTGAGTGATTTGGGTGGGATTTTGAAGGGAAATGGAGAGAATAAGAGAGGAGGATGGCTGGAAAAAGGGGGGGTCGGCTGGAAAAAAGAAAAAAACAAATAGAGAGAACAAAAAAAACTAAAGAACAGAAACTAAAAACCAAGAACAAGGGGGCCTGAATTCGAATTCCGATAGTAAGAATAGGGAGTTCTAGAGTTGATTCTGAGGTCCAAAATACTTTCTGAGCAAGCTTCACAGTAAATTTCTTATTTCTTTAATCTTTGAGTTTGATTTTATTTTATCATTTTAATCTTTTGTTCTTGTTGTTATAGCCTACCATCTTGATTTCTTTAGTGATTTAAGTTGTTTGTTGTCATTCTCTGTTGTTTTATTTGAAGTAAATTAGTTCTTTAGTCATCAAAATTTTAAAAAATCAGTTCCGCTGGATAGACCAGAGGGCGTCGCCCTCCCACTTGGAGGCGCCGCCCTCCCCTTCGGAGGCACTGCCTTTCCTCTCGGAGGCGCCGCCCCCCATCGCAGAGACGCCCATCTCCGCGAAACAAGACCCCCACCTTTGTGAAAATGAATTAAATTTGAAATTATGACTGTTAAGGGGGAGGCACTGCCTTCCCTCTCGGAGGTGCCGTCTTCCCTCCTGGAGGCGCCACCTTCCCTCCCAGAGGCGCTGCCTCCCCTCACGGAGGCACACGCTTCAACCGAACAGGGACGCGCATCTTGCGCGTCCCGCATGTCCCGCGCATCCCTGGCCACACAAATCTTCTTTTGTCTTTTTTAGTTTTCAGGTGTTTATTTCTTTGCTTGACCATTATTTATTATTGGAATAATTATTTTGTGGAATATTTTATATTGTTTGTTTTTCTTGGTAATTTCGTGTATTTAGTGTGCATGGTTTAAGTTTTTATTAAAAATGGTTATGTGTTCATTAAATTGCTGAGGTGCTTTTGAAATATTCATAATTAACTTAGATTCAATTTTCTAGTAGTTAATTATGCTAGAATTTAATTATTTATCTTTATTGCGTGCTAATCCTTTTAATGTCTTGTAGGTCGTTTATTATTTTTGGAGGTTTAACCCATAATTGATATTGCAGGACTAGATATTAAATAGCCCATGGGCTATTCTTGTTTTTTAAATTGTGATTTATTTTGTTTGCATATAAAAGAGTTGTAATTCATTTCTCCTCCCTCCATTTCTTTGTGTGCACTTTTAATTACTTTTTGTTGTGTTATTCATATTTTATTATGGATGGATGTGTATGTGAATATATGTATGTAATAATTCAGGGACCCAATTGCATAAAAATGGACTTAATAAACAAACTCGGACTAAATCGTAAAATTTAAAAATTATTTGTATCAAACAGCCATTTGCATGTAATTAAAGGAATAATTGAGTAATTAAAAGTAATAAAATATAAAATACAAACGGAGGCCGATCACAAGGTCGGGTGGGCCACTAAAAGCCCTTACCCAGTTTCCAGACCCAATCTCTGAGGACGGCTGCTGGGCTTCCTCTGTGGGATCCAGTTACTGTAAAAGTGTCCCGGATTTCACCAGGGTGGCGACTCCCAACTCCAACCAAAGCCTGTAAGAAGGCCCAAAGTTGTATTCCTAATGGGCCCTGATCCTATACAATGTCGTGGTCGTCGGACACTTAGGCGCGCGCTGAACTCCGCTGCCTAAAACTGTAAATAAGACATAGATAGGTAAGGATCAGATTAAAGGGGAAAAAAGATACTATGAACGACCTGCGTAAAGGATAAGTTGCAATGATTGCAGATCACTGCAAAATAGGTTAGTCGACTACTTCACTTTAATTTCAAAAGGAAAGGAAAAAAAAGAGAATTATGTATGTAGATGGTGCTAATTTTAGTTATAATAAGACATTATAACTATAAACTCTATATATCTTCAAAATTAATTATTTTCTTATACTATAGTAGGAATAAATACATAATAGTGGCCGAACTTTTTTATTTTTCTTATTTTGTTGTTTGAACAATTCTTTTATAATTAGATTTCTAAACTTATAAAAAAAAATTTAAATGGTATTTCTAATAGTTTTTACAAGTTAAAATAATTATGTGTCTTATTTTAAACCATGAATTGATTTAAATACCCTTATTTTATGTTAAACATTATTTTCTTTTTTATTCAAATTATTTTTAGAAAAATTATTAGAAATAAAAAAATATTTTTATTTTTCAAACTAAATTAGAAAAATTAAATTAAATTATTTTTATTTTATTAATTATAGTGGTTGAATTTAATTTTCTTATTAATGATTTTAGTCAATTTGACATTTTTATTCATTAAAAATTACTTTATTTTTATTTTTTAATTATAATAAATAAAATTTTTGAGAGAATAATAAATTTTCTTTCTAATTTAATGTTCAGAGTAAAAAATAAATTTTTTAAATTGAAAAAATTAAAAATAAATCTAATATAAAAAGGCCAGTTAAGTCAATTTACTATTTAAAATGAGGCACATAAGCACTTTAACCTGTAAAACCTGCTAAAAATACTATTTTAGAAATTTTTAGTAAGTTCAGACACCTAATTATAAAAAAAATATTATTTAAATACTAAAATAATAGAAAAGAAAAAGTTCGGACACCATATATTATGAATTTATCCCTAAAAAATATAATGAAAAGCTTAGATGAATAATAAGAAAAGGGCTAATAGTCTCATTTATCTTTGTCTATAAATCATTTTTCAATTTTATCCTAATTTAAAAGTTGTAATAATTTATACTTGGGATAATAATATTTTCAGTCCTATTAGTTGGACCAGTTTTCCAATTGAGTCCTATAACCTTAATTTTTTACAATTCAATATAGGAAGTAATTAAAAAATTTTACGTTATTCCTACACTGTTATATCTAACAGAGATTGTTGATGTGGAGTGATGACGGTGCATGTGGGCGATGATATCAACGTTGTTGGGCAATGTTGGCATGCCACGTAAGAATAGTTGCCATGTCAGTTTGACCACTGCTCCTCATCACCAGTAGGACCATCTGTAGCATCCTCATTGCAGTAGTAGAAACCACCGTTATTCAAAGCAGTCAATGAACATGAAGTATCCTCCAGATAAGGCATATTGTGGAAGGATTGAACAAGGCTGCTAGCTAAAGCTACATTGCCTATTCCATAATTGCCACTATCTCTATGATCATTATCTTCATCATGATGATAAAAATCTTCGGCTCGGTCTTTGAGGGTCTGGAACATAATCTCAGGCTCGTGCTGTATAACCCCAGAGGACATCACTACACGATGGGCTCAGAACAGCTCAAGTCACAGCAAAGCTATGGGGTCCATCACTCTGCGAAACCCGCACAATACTGGGACCACCGAATAGGTTGTGAACTCCAATGAGTGCCTCCTCATAAGCCCTGCCCAAAAACATCCCCAAGTAGTACCGCCCACTACTACTAGTAACTCCGTCAAATTCATAAAGCGGCAGACTAGACTCACCCCCTATGAACTTATCAATCTTCCCATCACTATCACATGTTAAATCAGAAAAAATCCCTCTCGTCCAAATGATGAATTAGAACTATAGGAAACAACTACCCAATTCCTCAGAAATTAAGAATTGAAGTGAAAACTAATAGATTAAAATGATAAGTATGAGTTGGCTCAGACAATCCTATTGCTTTACCAACCAATTCACACAAACCATTAACAACTGTTAATTGTTCCATACCAATACTACCTTCTTTAAACTAATTAATGCATTTTTGTTTCAATTGGTTAGCATAAAGCAAACAGGTATCATGCTCACCCCTCATAGCTGTAGCAGTCAAATTCCTATAATCAGAAATAACATCCTCCATAAGCCTATTAATAAGATACTGATACCCAGTTGCAATCATGGAAGCAGCCGCACTCACGCTAGTAAAAACAACCTCAAATATCATAACAGAGTGGTCAGAAACAATAGCATGCCCACTCTCACTATAAATCACTATAAACTAACATGGCAACTATTCTTACATAGCATGCCAACATTGCCCAACAACGCTGAGATCATCGCCTATATGCACCTTCATCACTCCATGTCAACAATCTCGGTTAGAAATAACAGTATAGGACTAACGTGAAAATTTTTAATTACTTTCTGCATTGAATTGTAAAACATTAAGATTATAGGACTAAATTAGAAAATCGGTCCAATTAATAGGATTGAAAATATTATTATCCCTTTATACTTTTTAATTTATCTCAATTATATCCAAGGTTCAGTTGGTATGGGCCACTGTTGACATGACTTTCTGACGTGGTATGGTAAATTGATAGTATCATGGTAAATTAGTCTGAAGTCTCTTGGTATCGTAAGTTATGGACTCATATTTCATAATTGATAATAGTTGAAGTAGGAGGTGTTTATTCTTTCGCAAATTTTTTTAGTGTCCCTAAAGTTTATTTCCAGGATTTGACTTATTGTTGGATTTTGAGCAATTATTATTTAAATTTTCAAGTTTTTAATATATTGGAACGCCATGCTATAGTAATTAACTAGAACCTGCTTTGGGATTCAACTATGTTGGTGCTTTAAGGTGTAGAATGTTGTTCTTAATATTCTTTTAGACATCCAATTGCAGTGTCTCTTAGAATTATGATAAGCTCTTTACTTAAGGTAAGGAGGAACCAATGGTGACATATGATGGAATGTCCAAGAGATCGGTAATTGTAACATGTTTTAGCCCAATATAATGAATTTTGTCCAATCTTAAATTTTTTTTAGAAAAAAATTTAAAGTTTATAAGAATTGAAGGGTAAAAGGGTAAATTGCATTTGTAGCCCTTGACTTTAAATGTGATTCTCATTAGTCATTGTAGTGCCTAAATTTTAATTTATATCATAGAATTATAACATTAAAATATTTTTTTATTTAAATGTACCAGTCATTCATAAAAAAAAAATAATAAATAAACTGAAGGTGCATTTTGATGAAAAAATAGAACTCTTTTAATTTGCAACTTGGCAATCCGTACAGTCCAATCAATGGTTTTAATTAGCCGTAAATCGACTTTATGGCCTTTGAATGAGTCCGATCATAGAAAAATCTGTAGAATTTTTATGACGTAGAAATCAAATTCTCTAAAGAAATTAAATCTGAACCGTAAAAATTCCATGAGGGAAGATTCAAAATTTTCAAAGAAAAAAAAAATAGAACTAACAGATTAAAAATCTATATTTATTAAATGCAAAATAAATAAATAAAATAGAAAAAAATACTAAGAAACCACCGCTGATCTAAAATATAATACTAAAACACTTAAATCCTTTTTACTTGATGAAAAATAAAATCATTATGGACTGTAAAGCCTATCTTTGAGCCCACTTTGCTTTAAAAAAAAAAAACAATTACAAGTATTTGGCTTAACTGATTTAGGTAATTGATCACCTAAATTTTAGATATTTTGTAGAATTGCAAAATTAGAATTTAATAGTTGTTTTTATTTAATCTATGAATTTGATCAGTTTCATTTTTGAAGCTTTTTTTTTTTATCATTGATAGCTAATTTGAATTTATTTTTTATATGGACTATTTTAAGTTTTTTAAATTAAATTTATATTATTAATTTGTATGATTCATAATAGAATAATTATAATTAATAATTATAATATTTATATTTATAATTCTTAATAAGATTTATATTTTAAAGCTTATTGCTAAATAATTTCTATTGATAATTTTAATAACACATAAGTTTAAAGATAATAAATTGCGATATGCCCCCCTTATTTTACCATATTATACTACTTTCCCACTAACATTTAAAATTTATCTTCTTCCACCCTTCCATTTTGTATATATATACAATTTATCCTTTTGTTAAATTTTCCATCTAAATTGCCATTAACTGACATAAATTACCAAAAATAACCTTTGAACCAAAAACTATTGGCAAAAGATTCAAAAAATTTCTTGAACTTTTATGACAAAAATATTTAATACTACAAACTTAGTATTGACTCATTGAAACCTATAAACTTTTAAAAATAGTTTAAGTAACCTCTTTGGCTCTTTCTATAATGTTTGGCTTAACAAAGATAAATTTCAACTTTCAAAACTATGAAAGGTACAAAAAAGCGCTTAATATGTTATTTTGTACAATTAAATCCTAAAGATTTTAAAATTTTAAATACTTATTTATGAATTTATTATTGATAAATATTTTATTTTAAAAAATTTTATTTTAGAGTGTATATTTATTTTTAAAAAATTCACTTTTTGAAAACATTAATTTATTTTATTATATTTAACATTCCCATTTAGGTTTTTATATCTAATTGAACTAGTGCCTGTGTTTTGTATATATATTTTTTTAAAAAAAAGTAACAACCATTTTTGCATGTTTTGAAAGACTATCAAAACTTAGCAATTTGGGGGTTCTTCATGACCTAAGTTACAACAAATTCAACAACATACTATCATTTATAAGTGTTCTTTCACCTATGAAATCCTTACACTACTAGAATGTAGCAATTTACCGACGGAAATTAGCGACGGCCAGTTTTCCGTCTCTAATTCCCGACGGATTAGCGACGGATACTGATTACCGATGGATTTTAGCGACGGATGTAAATCCGTCTCTAATTAGCGACGGATATGAAAATCCGTCACTAAAATTAGCGACGGATTCTGCATCCGTCGGTAAAATTAGCGACGGATTGTGAAATCCGTCGCTAATTTTAGCGAAAATTATTAAAAAAATATTAATTTTTGGTATTATATGAATAATTCTAATAATTTTAGTAATCACCATAGTACTAAATTTCAATATTAAATAATATAGTTCTAATTTTCTATTAATACAAATTAACCACGCACTATATATTATGTTATT
>CATIWO010707067.1:0-20227 GCA_949673435.1 Macaranga tanarius | reverse complement strand
ATAGTAGGTCAATCTAGTATATCCTATGTACCTATGACTTGACTTTATATCTCGTATACATAATCAGTAAAATATGATCATCAATCAACCTCATACTAGTCTTCATTCATTAGTTTTCCACAATAATGACCGACTAGGGATAATTTAGAATATAACTCATTTACTATCTAAGAGTTTTACTATCAAGTCACACACTTGATGATCTTAAATAGAGTTAAACATTCATGGAATAAAATAGAGTCAATATGATAAAATGCCTCTTTATTATAATAATAAAAATAGATAAAGTCACAATATGGCCACAATACTATAGGCCTAGGGCACATCACTAACAATTTTTAGATAATGTAGTTGATTTTAGCAAATTTGTTTAGTTGTTAGGATTTATTTGATTTTTTTGTAATAAGATAATTTTTATTTAGTTTTTGGATGTAGGATGCATTAGAGGAAGTTGGAGAGTTTTGATCAAGATAAATATAAGCTTTGGGTGGATACATATATCAAGAAAGGGGATTTTTCTCGTAGTCAGTGGTGCACGGCTTTGTGTCATTCATGCACGGCCGTGCCTAACTTAAAGAAAAGTAATTCAGTAGTAGTGCACAACCGTATGTTATTTTTGCATGGTCGTGCCTGATTTTGAACATTTCAACACCAGTATAGTGCATAGCCATATGCATTTCTTGCATGGTCGTGGTCAAAATGATGACAGCCTATCAAAAGGGGATTTAAATAAACCTATTAGTTGCTTACTTAGTTAAGAGACATTTTGGTGACTAATATTGTTTAAAAGCTGTGATTAAACATTAGGTTTAAGAAACACTTAGTTAGTGAGAGCTATAAAACTTAGTGTTTATTTTTACTCAGTCAATTATAGGTTTATCTGAGAGGAAAATCTATGATTCAAAAGATGCTTTCAAAATGAATCAAGATTAGCTTAGATATTTAATCAATTTTTAGAAATGGTTGAATTGAGTATAAGAACCCTAACCCTTAATTTGATTGATTTTGTTTTAATTTTCAACCCAAAATTCGGTGTTTAAACAAACAAGTGTATTTAGTATTTCAGTACTCAATTTACAATTTCTATAGGACGATATCTTAATTTATTACTTACAACGATTCCGTACGCTTACAGATTCGCATCCATCAAGTTTTGGCGCCGTTGCCGGTGATTGCCGAAATTGATATTATTAAGAAAATTGTATTGTTTGATTTATAATTTATTTTTAAGTTTGTTTTCGTTTGTGGTATTGCAGGAAATTGTGTTAGTGTATGCACACAACATAAAGTGCAAGCAAACAAGGACTTTTGTTAATACCACTTGATTTGGAACTTGAAAAAATAGTTCATCAAAGAGGGAAGCAATAACCAAACAAAATGAATGGAGCAGATAATGATATAAATGCACCTCTAATGCAATAAGTTCCTCAACATCCTCACAATGGACAGAATAGTCAAAGAACCATGCAAGATTTTATGAGTCCTAATGTGCAAGGTCACTAAACATCAATTGTAAGGTTGGCGGTAGCAGCAAACAACTTTGAAATCAAGCCAGCAATGATCTAAATAATCCAAAATTCACAATTTAGTGGGTTGCCACATGAAGATCCATTTGGTCATATGTCTCGATTTTTGGAGTACTGTTTCACTTTAAAAATGAATGGAGTACAGTGTGATGCAATTCAGTTGATTCTCTTTCCATTTTCTAATATGGATAGAGTAAAGAAGTGGTTTACAAGCTTACCACCCAATTCCATCAACATTTAGCAAGAGCTCTACACCACTTTCTTTAACAAAGAATTACCACCTGCAAAGGTTTTGAAGATAAAAAATGAGATTAACTCTTTCTTTCAAAAAGATGATGAAACATTCTATGAGTGCTGGGAAGATTCAAAGATCTTCAAATGCAGTGCTCACCTCAATTGATTCCTTCATGTGATTTGGTGCAGTCATTTTACAAGGGTGTCAATCATGCGGTCAGCGTGTACATTGCTGCAACTGCTGGGGGGACTATCATGTCAAAAACACCAAAGAATGCCTTGGATCTTTTTGAGAATATAACTAATACACAAAGCCTTTGGTCTAATGAGAGAGTTACTTTAAATAAAGTAGGAGCAATCAAAGTGGAAAATTTTACTATATTAAATACAAAGCTTGATGCTCTAACAAAAAGAATGGATAGGGTGAATATTAATGCAATATCTATATTGTCCTCCTTCTATGAATAATGTCAAAAAGCTCATCCTACAATAGAGTGTCAAATGATGCAAGGAATGTCCACGGAGGTTGTCAACTATATGGGTAACTTCAAAGGGCTACAAAACCAAGTTTATGGTAACACTTACAATTCTAGTTAGAGAAATCATCCCATCCATCTTGGAGCAACCAAGGAAATAACCAGTGGCGACTACAAGCACTACCAGGATTTGGAGGTTAGAATGCACAACAACCTCAACCTCAGTTTCACTAAGATAAGGGTTCATCTTCAGGTACTTCAATGGAAAGTAAGATGGAGAAATTCATGGATGTAATGTCAGTAATGATGAGTCAGAAAGATGAAGCTCAAAAAAGGGTAGAGTAATTGATTCGAAACCATTCTTCTTCTATTCATAATCTAGAAGTGCAAATGGGGCAGCTGGAAAATTATTTGTTAACAAGGAATCAAGGTGCATTACTGAGCAACACGGAGAAAAAACTAAAAGAATAGTTAAAGGCTATCACCTTGAGAAGTGGCATAGAGATTCAAACCCCTAAAACAACATTGGAATATGAAAAAAAGAAGAAAGGATGAGAAAAAGTTCAAGAAAATGAATGGGTTGCGGTACAAAAGGATCCAAAACTTCAAATTAAGAATAAGGAGAAGGAAAAATTACCACCAATTTGATCTTACGACCCCCCAATACCATATCCACAAAGGTTGAAGAAATAGGAGCATGATCAGTAATTTGTAAGGTTCTTAGAAAGGTTTAAAACACTCTATATCAACATGCCTCTTGTGGAATGCCTTTCTCATATGCCTAAGTATGTAAAGTTTTTGAAGGAGTTAATTTCCAACAAAAAAAAGTTTCAGGAATTTGAGACAGTTACGCTTATAAATGAATGCATTGCAATCATCTCTAATAAAAATTTCTTTAAAAAGGAAGCATCCAGGGAGTCTCACTATTCCATGTTCTATTGAAAATTTATCATTTCAAAAATCTTTATGTGATTTAAAAGCTTCTATTAATCTTATACCTTTGTCAATTTATAGAAAATTGGGATTAGGAGAGGCAAAACCTATAAGCATCCATTTTTAACTTACAAATAGGACAATGAAGGAACCTAAGGGCATAGTGGAAGATGTACTTGTAAGGGCTGAAAAATTCATTTTTCCAATTGATTTTGTGGTCCTTGACTTTAAAAAAGATGAAGATGTTCCATTGATCCTTGGTATATCTTTTCTCTACACTGCAAAAGCAATCATTAATGTTTATGATGGAACATTGACACTAAGAGTAGGAGACAAAAGTTGTAAGTTCGATGTCTATTAAGGTTTGAAATATCCTTCTGACAATAATTTATGCTTAAGAGTTGATGTTTTGGATGAATGTGTGAGTGAAGTCTAATGACGGAGGTTGGCAAATTATGTGGAATTTAAGAATGTTAAGAAGTGTCTACAAGTACAATCCTCCTAAGATGAAGAATACCTCAAACACCAACCCCACTTACTTTATATTCAATTACCAAATATTGAGCTTATACCATCTTTAACCATAAAACCACCAAAAGTGGAATTGAAACCTTTACCTCAATATTTAAGGTACACTTTTTTTGAATACAAGCAAACCTTACCTATCATTATATCTTCCAAACGTACCCAAGACTAAGAGGAATTGCTTATGGAAATGCTAAAGAGGAGGATAAAAGCAATTGGTTCTCAAATCTCTAACATAAGAGAGTTTAGTCCTTCCTACTGCATACATAAGATCCTAATGGGAGAAGGACATAAGCCAACCATTGAAAGGAAAACAAGGCTCAACCTAAACATGCAAGAGGTGGTGAAGAAGGAAGTAGTCAAGTTGCTTGATGCTAGAATCATTTATCCAATTTTAGATAGTTATTGGGTGAGTCCAATCCAATGTGTACCCAAGAATAAAGGCATGACCATTATGGAGAATAAGAAGGGAAGAAGATTCCTACAAGAGTGGTGAATGGATGGAGGGTGTGTATTGATTATAGAAAGTTGAACTCAACTACAAGAAAAGATCACTTCCTATTACCATTTATTGATAAAATGTTGGAAAGGATAGCAGAACATACTTTCTATTGTTTCTTGGATGGTTACTCAGGATACAACCAAATTGCAATAGCTCCAAAAGATCAAGAAAAAAATGACATTCACATGTTCTTATAGCACATTTGCTTATAGAAGGATGCCGTTTGGATTATGTAATGCCCCAGCAACTTTCTAAAGGTGCATAATGGCTATATTTTTAGATTTAGTGGAAGAGATCATGGATGTTTTCATGGATGATTTTTCTATCTATGGAAACTCTTTTGAAGGATGTTTGGGAAATTTGGAGCAAGTTCTTGCATGTTGTGAAGAAACTAATTTAGTGCTGAATTGGAAAAAATGCTATTTCATGGTTAATGAAGGAATTGTTCTTAGGCACAGAATATCAGCCCAAGGCATTGAAGTAGACAAAGTAAAAGTGGAGACCATAGAAAAGCTACAGTATCCTACCAATGTTAAGGGAGTTAGAAGTTTCCTTGGCCATGCAGGCTTCTATAGGTGTTTCATAAAAAAAAATTTCAAAAATTTCTAAACCTTTTTGTAAGTTACTTGAAAAATAATGTTCTTTCGATTTCACTGATGAGTGCAAATTAGCTTTTGACAGGTTCAAAGAAGCACTAATTTCAAATCCTATAGTTGTGGCATCCGATTGGAATCTTCCATTTTAATTGATGTGTGATGCAAGTGACCATGCAATAGGAGCAGTTCTTGGCCAAAGAAATGAGAATAAACTTCATGTGATTTACTATACAAGTAGGATGTTGACAGACGCACAACTCAATTATGCTACTATAGAGAAGGAGATGTCGGTAGTTATTTTTTCTTTTGATAAATTTAAATCTTATCTTCTTGGTTATAAAGTTATTGTGTATACAAATCATACAGCATTGAAGTATCTTGTGAATAAAAAAGACTCAAAATTGAGGCTCATCCGATGGGTGCTTCTATTGTAAGAGTTCGATATTGAGATAAAAGATAAGAAGGGATCAGAGAATGTCGTAGCTAATCATCTCTCTAGATTAGAGTTGGAGCAAGATGGAGATAATGAGGAGGAGCCTATTCAAGAGCTATTTCCAAATGAGATGCTTTTAGCAATTAGAAGCATGAATGCTCCTTGGTTTGCTGACATAGCTAATTTCATCTCAAGTGAAAAGTTTCCAGAAGAATTCAATCATCAACAAAAGAACAAGCTCATTTATAACTCTAAGTATTACTTGTGGGATGATCCATTTCTATAGAAGATGTGTAGTGATGGCATGATAAGGAGGTTCATAGCAGATGGTAAGATTGGCTGAATATTGTAACATTGTCACGGGATGGTCAATAGAGGTCATTTTGGTCCACAAAGAACAGCTGCTAAAGTGCTTGAACCAGGTTTTTATTGGCCTACACTCTTCCAAGATTCTCAAAAATTTGTGCTCAATTGTGATGCATGCCAAAGGAGTGGCAACATCTCAAAGAAGGATGAAATGCTTCAATCAGGAATTTTAGAAGTAGAAATATTTGATGTTTGGGGCATAGATTTCATGGGACTATTTCCTATATCGGAAGGAAATAAGTATATACTTGTTTGTGTAGATTATGTTTCAAAATGGGTAGAAGCTCAAACATGTTCAGTGAATGATGCAAGGGTGGTTTGTAAATTCTTGAGAAAACTTTTCTCTCAGTTTGGGATGCCTAGAGCTATTATAAGTGATGGGGGAATATATTTTTATAACAAAAACATGGAAGCATTGTTGGCTCGTTATGGGGTGAAACACAAAGTGGAAACCCCACACCATCCCCAAACAAAGTAGGCAAGTTAAGGTTAGCAATAGAGAATTGAAGAGAATCTTAGAAAGGACTGTGAGTAAGTCACGAAAAGAGTGGGCAAGGAAGCTTGATGATACTTTGTGGGTGTATAGAACAACATATAAAACACATATAGGAATGTCTCCATATAGGTTGGTTTATGGTAAAGCATGTTATCTTCTAATAGAAATCAAGCACAAGGCTTACTAGGCAGTCAAGGCTTTAAATTATGACTTTAAGAAATTAGTTGGCAAAAGATTTTTACAATTGAGTGAGTTGGATGAAATCAGAGAAACTGCATATGAGAACTCAAAAATTTACAAGGAACGTACAAAGAAGTTGCATTATGCAAAGGTTAGAGTAAAAAGGTTCAAAGAAGGTGACCAAGTGTTGCTATTTAACTCAAGGCTTAGGCTATTTCTAGGAAAGCTCAAGAGTAGATGGTCAGGACCATTTATGGTGACTTATACATATCCTCTTGGAGCTGTGGAGTTATGCAACACTCAAGGAGAAAAAATCAAAGCGAATGAGCAGAGATTAAAGCTCTATTATGAAGGCATATTGGAGAATTTTTGCTAATTTGCCTACTTGATAGATTTAATGAATTAAAGAACATTATAGTCTAGCTTATAGACCTTAAAGAGCACTTCTTGGGGGCCTAACCAAGCTTGTTCTTTTCATTTTCTTTAATTTAGTTTGTAGTTTTATGTTTTAGAATTAAGAATTTTTATTTTGTTTTTCAGGAATAAAGAAAAGCAGGAGTGCAAGAAGATGTTATGTAAGTGTATTTGTATGTGAAAACTAAGTGGTTATGATTACATGATAATTTGTGATTTCATTTCTAGAATTTACTTGTTTTGTTCAAGTAGATAGGTTGTGCACCCTACTGCGCGGCCATGTGACCTGATAAAGAATTCAAATTGAAAAAAACTAGTCATTCAGGCACGGCCGTGCTTAATTTGCACATAGTCATGTCAAAACAGAGGAAGTTTAAGCGATTATGTTTAAGTTCAGGCACATCCCTGTGTACTATACGTATAATCATGCCTCATTAGGTGCCAAATAAAAGATACATTAATTCAGGCACAGTCGTGCGAGAAACGAGCATGGTCGTGCCTAAAAAAAGGTCATAAAGGGTCGAGGCAGTGCGTACAACCGTGCATACTTTATGCACAGCCGTACATACTGATGAAGTTATTTTAAAAGATGCAAATTTATCTTTAGAAACGTGCCCAACTCTTCAATTCCTTACAATCCTTCCATTTTCCCAACATTTGACACTTCTCAATTTTTAGGGTTCTTAATTTTGACCACTTTCTCCACTCCTAACTCTTCAATTCCCCAAATTTAATCTTTCTTATTCTTCCTCTTCTTTCTATTTAAACACCACCCTTTTCTCTTCTCATCCTACACACATCAGTTGTTTCTTTATCATTTTTCTTCTCTCTAAATAATTCCTCTTAGCAAGCTTTCTTCTTTAATTCATCACTAGTTATAGAAAGAGAGCATAGGAATAACTCAATTGCACACAAGAAGCCGGTTCCTCCTTCCATGAGAAAGCATGGTGGAAGTTCAAGAAATTTGGGTGGTATGGAAGAAGAACGAGCGACAAGACCTTTTCTCAACACTATTACTTTTAGGCATGAGGGGCATAGGAAGAAATTTAATCAATTGCTGGGTAAGAAGATAATGCCAAACAAGTACATGAGTGCATCCTCTTTGAAAGATGTTGGCTTGTTTGATGAAGTAAACATGTACTTAGGTAGAATGGGATGGGAAGCTTTTGTTATCATGCAACACCTACCTATGAAAGGCCTACATGCGAATTTCTTTCCACCTTTAAATTTGATGAACAAGCCTTATTGCTTACCCTTAGATTAGGAAATGAAGAACATAGCCTTGAATTGTTTGAGTTGAATGATGTTTTTTACTTTCTTAAGGACCAAGATACCATGATTGAATATGATAGGGATGTGTTTTGGAAAGAGCTTACAGGGCAAATGAGTGGATTCTATGACCCTAGGTTGGCAAAGGAATCTCGTATTCAATCGGCAGGGATTTAAGGTATTTACATCGGCTCATGGCTCACTCATTGTTCCCACGAAAAGAGGGAGACTCTGTGATTTCTACCACCGATCTCAACCTTTTATATTGCATGATAAATAATCAAAAGTTGGATGTTTGGCATGCCATTATGATTAAGTTTCAGGATGTAGCTAATAAAATGGCTTGAGCCATTAAAGTTGGTGGTTTAGTCATTGCGATAGCTAATTATCTAGGCTTTGATGTGGACAATATGCCCTTTGATAAGATTAAGGGTAGGGCATTGATTGATACAGATATGATGATAGCCATAGGAATGGTCACTCGAGATAATAGTGGACAACCCTATCTTATTTATGAGAATCTACCGGCACAAGAGGAAGAACAGGAAGAGGAGGCATAGCCTGAAGATTTGAATGTGGTAACCCAGCGTTTGGATTTTCTAGAGCTTTAAGTTAGTGTGATTGATGCCAATGTGGGTGAATTAACATCAATAGCGCACCGAATGGGTACTACCATGCCCGACATGAATCAGAGTGTTAATTTGATCAACCACATTCTTATGGCATTCTTTCACTCTCATAATTTTATTCCACCATCTTACCTACCATAAGATCCAAGGCACGACAACTAAGGATGTTGAGAAGATTTTTTAGTTTCTTTTGTTTTGTTTTATTTGTTTGTTTTATATTGCACTTTCAGTTTGATGTTCTTTTAATTATTTTTGTTGTTATAAAGATTGTTAATTAAGGTTGTGTTTAAATTCCACTCTCCTCTACTTAATTTTTGCAATGTATAAATAAAAGTTTATCAATGTTTGTATATCAAAATTTAGTGGACATGGCCATGCACATTTTGTGCACAGTCGTGCACTTTAAGCATTTTTAGGCGCAACTTCAGGCACGGACATGCACATTTTATGCACAGCCGTGCATTACCAGAGTGTTAACAGGCTCAAATTACAGGCAATCAGGCACGTCCATGCCTCATTAGCACATGGTCGTGCGCCCTGATCCTTCAACAACCTCAAATTTTTGTAAATTTTTTCATAATGAGAACATTGTAAATTTTAAGTGTGGGGGAGGAAAAATAAAATTGTTCAATTATTTTTTTTTCAATTTTTATTTTTTTCCATTTTTTATTTTTTTAATTAGTTTTTTTAGGTATTTAATTTTTATGCCTTCCTTATCTTTTTAGAATATTTAGTTTTTATCTGTTCTCTTTCTATTTTATTTGAAGTTGTATTTATTCTCAACATGTTATTAGGAATAGGTTTTTCAGTCCTTCTCAACCTCACTTTTCTTTTCTATTTAAGATTTTAACTTGTCTTCACTCACCCATAAATTCTCTCAGCATAATCTTTTCATTGAAATCTAATGAGTTCTCTGAGCATGTGTAGCATGCAGAACCAGAGTTCTAATGATGAAGGGAAGATGTGTATAGAAAGGAAAGCTAAGCCACGAGACATAAAGAGCAAATATGATGATTTCTTTCATATTTATTATGAAGAAGAGGGCTAGAAAAGCAGTGATATCGATGGGCCACATTGTCATAGACCTAGCCATATTCTTTACACAGATAAAGTTGCTAGATATGGGTTTAAGCCAGCGAAGCATGAAGTGCTTGATGAAGATTTCCTCCTATGAGCTGAGATCATCATGAATTGGGGAACATTAGAGGAGGTCGATTCTCGGAGATGTTACATGCTTCATCAAAATGTATTGAGATTGGGCGAAGTTCCTGTCCCAAAAGCTATAGAACAGTTTAAGGATGTCAGCGAGGAAAAATAGAATGTCGGGTCTCAAGAAGCTCAATCGAGAAAGAAAATTGGAGCAACATGATTGAGGAAAAGAAGGAGAGCTGAGGAAAGGTATAGGAGAGTTGAAAAAAGATAGAAGAGATGACAAATTGTTCAGATCAAAGGATTGGGACTATGATTATGGACTTGTCACATGAAATTAAAAGTTATGAAAGGAGGCATGATGTGCAGATGGAAAAATTGGTAGCCCAAATTGAAGAACTGAAACAGCAAATATCTCAAGGCAAAGTAGTGAAGGGACCTACGGGGACACCTATTGAATTTTTTGTTCCATTCACCTCGCCTCCAAGTGCATCTAAATAGGGAAGCATACTTTCCCTTTTTATTTTTCATTTTTCATTTTTTTTGTTTTTGTGTCTATTTTTGTTTGCATGATTAGATGTTTTTCATGACTAAGGAACTTATACTTGAGTTTTTGAACCTATTCGTAGGAAGAGTTTTTATTATTGGAAATGGTTTTCTTGAATAAGTGTGATAATCTTCTTTTAATATTTTATTTTGACTTTTAAGTTAGAGGAATAACTTGTGGTTAAGAATCTTTGATTTTTAATGAACTTAATGCTTACTGTTTCATTGAATGATTGAACGAGAGTACTGATATTTGAGAAAGATGATTGTAAGTGGGAATTAAGTCTCTTCTCTTAGTGGAGTTCACATATACTTAGGAACAGATCTTATTAAAAAAATAAAAATAATAATAATAATAATAATAATAATAATAATAATAATAATAATTGTCAATGAGATGTAGCATAAAACGCACTCGTTAATCTACTTCAATATTCTATTTTAGAGTAAGAGTATCCAAAGGACCCTTTTTGGAGGTATCCACACTGACTAATATGAGAAAGGTGGGGGATACTGAGATTGGGAAAACTTTAAAGAAATAAATTAAGTGCCCTTCAGTTATTTGAAAATATCTTGGACTGCCTAAGTGTGAGATAATTCCTAGTTGCTTTCATTTTTCTTGAGTGTTAATTGTTCTTTTTCATGAATTCAATGGAAGAGTTTGCTCTCTATATAGTAATTTCTTTATCCTTGACCTCGAGTTATGGTTTTAGTTTATGGTATGTAAACTTTATATTAAGAAAAGAATAGAATAGTTAGTCAAGTTAAAACCAACTAATGATTTTGATTCTTTATATGAATAGGTTGTTCTTTTGATTTGCTTGAGGACAAGCAAAGACTCAAGTGTGGGAGAATTTGATAAGTGTGAAAACTATCTTATTTTGAACACTTTATTTTATTTATTTAGTTTCATATTCATTTGATGTTTAGATAATATAGTTGATTTTAGTAAATTTGTTTAGTTGTTAGGATTTATTTGATTTTTGTTTGAATAAGATAATTTTTATTTAGTTTTTGGATGTAGGATGCATTGAAGGAAGTTTGAGAGATTTGATCAAGATAAAGATAAGCTTTGGGTGGAGTCACATATCAAAAAAGGGGAGTTTTTTTGCAGCTAGTGGTGCACCGCCGTGTGTCATTCTTGCATGGCCATGCTTGACTCAAAGAAAAGTAGCTTAGCAATAATGCACGACTGTGTATTATTTTTGCATGGTAGTGCTTAATTTTGAACATTTTAGCACCATCATAGTGCACGACAGTGTGTATTTCTTGCATGGCCATGCTCAACATGATGACAACCTATTAAAAGGGGATTTGAAGCTGATGATCGGATAATATCAAGCTTATCTTTTAGCCTGCAGATGAGATTAGATAGGGTTGAAAGGTTTTTGATAACCTTATGAGATAGGGAGCTAGGATTATAAATAGGACCCTCATTAGATCATTTGAGGATATCTTTTGTCATTTTTAAGAATCCTTTGAACAATTTTTCTTTTATTAGTTTTTGTTTTTGCTCATATTAGAAGGTAGAGTTTGCTTGAAGTTGTGAAGAGGATGAGCTTTCTTACATTATTTGTGAAGGGGGTTTTCTTTATCAACTCCTTTTATTTAAATAATGATTGGATTTGTCTTCTATATTTTATCTCTTTCTTTGTCTTTCATTATGAGTAACTAAATTCCTTTTTAGAATTCTTAGCTCAATTCAACTGTGTGCATATTGTGATTAATTCTGAGTTGTTGATCTTGATTCATTTATTTTTATTAAACTTAATGTCATATTAGGATTGATCACCCTTAGATTGAATTCACACTTTAGAACTTAATTGAGAGATAGGTTCTATTGGATTTAAATAATAACCTATTAGTTCTTACTTAGTTGAGAGACATTTAGGTGACTAATATTATTGAAAAGCTGTGATTAAAGATTGGGTTTAAGAAACACTTAGTTAGTGAGAGCTGTAAAACTTAGTGTTTACTTTTACTCAATTAATTATAGGTTTATCTGAGAGGAAAATCTATGATTCAAAAGATGCTTTCAAAATGAATCAAGATTAGCTTAGATGTTTAATCAATTTTTAGAAATGGTTGAATTGAGTATAAGAACCCTAACCCTTAATTTGATTGATTTTGTTTTAATTTTTAACCCAAAATTCGGTGTTTAAACAAAAAAGTGCATTCAGTATTTTAGTACTCAATTTGTAACCTCTATGGGATGATATCTTAATTTATTACTTACCACGATTCTGTACACTTGTGGATTCACACCTATTAAGCATCAGTGCGACACTTAATGTCAACTTTTAGATAGGTGAGTACACCACCAGTATAAGTAGGTAGGAATCTTTTGCCATGGTGTAATTTATGCAGAAGAAGTCATGCAGGAAATTATAGTAGAGGAAAAATTAAATGTTATCGGTGCAATAAGGTAGGACATTATGCTTGTGATTGTATTAAAATTCTATTAAAAGAATGATCAATGTAAGGATCGAGTGCACCTAGGAATGGATGAGGAGGAAGGCCATTAAATCCAATAAGGTCCATGGTAGTATGAAATGAGGTTAGTAGGGTTGTAAGACCTTCCCAAAGTAGACCTATGAATTAAGGAGGTAATGAAACTAGTAATGTGCACTAAACAAAAGTGTACACGGTCACGTAGCAGGAGGTAAAGAACTTGTGAGATGTAATTATTGGTACAACTCGCATAAATAATATATTGGCATATTTCTTAATTGATCCTGGTGCTATATCCTCGTTCATATCATTTGCATTTGCACTTTATGTTAGACTTAAGCCATGTAATTTGATTGAACCTGTAACTATTAGCATGCCAATAAGAACTAGTGTAGTATGTAAGTATGTTTATAGAAATGTTTCGGTGCAGATAGGAACATGTGAGATGAAGTGGGATTTTATATATTTACCCATTAATGAATTTGATGCTATATTAGGAATGGATGGATTATTCCATAAAAAGCTAAAAGTGAATTATTATGAGAGTCTAGAGAGATGATAAGGTTTATTGGAGAAGGTAGGAAAGCACTTACCAAGATTATCTCTGCAATGATAGTCATGAAATATATAAGGAAGGGATGAGAGGCATATTTGGCCTCTGTTATTAATAAAGAGAAGCAAGGGATGTAATTGGAAAATTTGCCTATAGTAAGTGAGTTTGAGGATATTTTCCCTAAAGATTTATCTAGATTGCCACCAGAAAGAGCGATTGAATTTAAAATTGAGTTGTCATTAAGAATAGCACCTGGTTGACAAGCGCAATTTAGAATGGCCCCCGGCTGAACTGAGGGAGTTAAAGGTACAATTATAAAAATTATTGGTAAAAGGGTTTACTCAACCTAGTTTTTCACCATGAGGTGCACCAGTATTATTTGTTAATAAGAAGGATGGATCTTTCTGACTATATATAGATTATAGACAATTGAATAAGGTCACAATTTGTAATAAATATCCCTTACAAAGGATAGAAGATTTGTTTAATCAATTACAAGAAGTTGTGATATTTTCAAAGATAGATTTGAAGTCTAGTTATCACTAACTAAGAATTAAGGAGTTCGACATTCCTAAAACTAGTTTTAGGGTAAAGTATGGACTCTATGAATTCTTAGTGGTGCCATTTGGAGTAACAAATGCACTAGTAGCATTCATGGACTTAATGAACTGAGTTTACAAACCGTATTTAGATAGGTTTGTGATTGTGTTTTTTTATGATATCCTGGTGTATTCTAGGTTAAGAGATGAACATGAGGACCATTTGAGAATAATGTTAGATATTTTAAGAAATAAGAAATTATATGCCAAGTTCAGTAAGTGTGAATTTTGGCTAGACAAAATGATTTTTCTAGGAAATGTAATATTGATTGAAGGTGTGTATGTGGACCCTAGTAAGGTGGCTACAGTTGTGAATTGTAAACCACCAACAAGTGTAACCAAAGGATAAAAGTTTCTTGGATTAGTGAGATATTATAGAAGATTTGTCCAAGACTTTTTAATTATAGTATCTCCTATTATGAAGTTGTTGAGAAAGAATGTGAAATTTGAATGGACCCTAGAGTTCCAAAAAAGTTTTAAGATCTTGAAGAAGAAGTTAGTTATTGTGCCAGTGTTAACATTACCCGTAGAAGGCGGTAAATATGTGGTGTACAGTGATGCATATAGATAAGGGCCTAGTTGTGTATTGATGCAAGATGGCAAAGTAATTTCCTATGCATTTAGACAACTTAGACCTCACGAGAAAAACTATCCTACATATGATTTAGAGTTGGCAGCAGTAGTTTTTGGATTAAAAATATGGAGGCACTACTTATACAGGGACACTTGTCAAATTTTTATGGACCATAAAAGCTTAAAGTACATCCTAAGTCAAAAGGAATTAAACCTAAAGCAAAGACATTGGGTGGAGTTATTGAAGGACTATAATTGTATAATTGAATATTACCCAAGCAAGACTAATGTAGTAGTGGATGCTTTTAGATGTAAGCCTCTATGGAATCTATTTTATATTTGTACAACAAGAATGTCATTGTTAGTGGAGTTAAGAAAATTTGAAATTGAGTTTAAAATAGATACTTCAAGTAGATTATTAGCTACCCTAAGGGTAAGGTCAATCTTGGTGGAAAGAATTCTTTTAGCCTAGAAAAAAGATAAAGAAATTGTTAAATTATGTGATGATGTTAAAAAAAGGAAGCCAACAAATTACTATTTGGATGGAAATGGATTGCTTAAGTTTAAGAATCAAATATATGTGCCTAAGGTGGATGAGATAAGAAGAGAAATCATGGAGGAAGTGCATTGTTCAACGTATGCTATGCACAATGGGACTACCTAAATGTATATAACTTAGAAAGAAACTTATTGATAGAAGGGAATGAATGGTGAAATAGTGGAGTTTGTCTCCGAATTCTTAACATGTCAATAAGTAAAGACCAAACATAAGTATCACGTAGAATTGTTACAATCCTTGCTTATTTTGGGGTAGAAATAGGAACACATCACAATGGATTTCATGGTACCAAGGGCACAATAAGGAAATGACATGGTATGGATAATTATGGATCGATTAACCATATTAGTGTATTTCCTACTAGTTAAAATTGAATATGGTTTCAATAAGCTGGCAAAGTTATATATTAAAAAGGTTGTAAGATTACATAGACCCCTAGTGCCAATTGTATCAGATCATGACTTAAGGTTCACGTCTCGATTTTGGCTTAGTATACAGGAAGCTTTAGGCATAAAATTGAAGTTCAGTACAACATTTCATCCTCAAATGGATGGAACATTAGAGTTAACTCTATAAGTTTTAGGGGATATGTTAAGGGTCAGTGCCTTAGATTTTAGAGGTAACTGGGATAAGCAATTACCTTTGATGGAATTTACCAATAACAACAGCTACCAAAGTAGTCTAAATATGGCCTAGGTCTGAAAATAGTTCAATTGACTACATATAATATCCATATAATCTAAGCTAATTTAAAGGTAGCCCAAGATAGGTAAAAAAAACTATACAAATTTATAATGAGCTATTATTGAGTATGAAGTTGGTAATAAGGCATTGTTAAAGGTCTCACCATAAAAAGGCATAATAAGGTTTGAAAAGCAAGGGAAATTGAGTCCGAGATGCATTAGGCTATATGAAGTAATCAAAAGAGTTGGACCAGTGATCTAGTAAGAATTTATGATGTCTTCCATATTTCAAAGTTAAAAAGATATCAAAGTGATCCTTCACATATATTACAAGAGCAACTGGTAGAGTTAAAAGAAAATCTAAGTCGTGAAGAAGAACCAATAGCTAGACTAGCTAAGGATCAAAATGTGTTATGAAATAAAGTAATACCACTAGTCAAAGTGTTATGGAGGAATCACTCTCAAAAGGAGGCGCCTTAGGAACGAGAAGAGGATATAAGGTGTCAATACCATGATTTGTTATCTTCCATAATTAGTTGAAGATAATAGGCACTAATCTATTTTCGAGGATGAAATTCTTTTAGTTGGGAAGAATTATAACGCCCATACTCTCGAATGTGCATCAAGCGTCGCATATAGCTGCACTAGAATTTAGGATCGAGCTGTGACCCATACTTAAATTAGAAGTGAAATTTTTAAAATTTTGATGACACCCAAAATGAGTGAGATAATGAGAAAATAAAGGGTGAGAAGTTAAAATTGAAGAAAGTGGATAATGACTTAAGTGTCAAGAAAGTTGAGGACACAATTAAATAAATTAAAAGAAGATAGATGATTGAGTGAACTTGGAAGTGGTTTAAGGACTAAAGTGGATATATATGAGGGAGTCTAGAGATAAATGAATAAATAAGAGAGTAAAAAGGAAAATTAAAGATGATATATGTGAGTTAGGCAGTGAAGAAGCTTAGAGAATGAAGATAGGATGGTGATAAATGTCATGTGGGGCTAATATACCACTACAACTTAGGTTAAACAAGGAATGAGAAAGCGATAAAAAGGGACTCTAAAAGACATGTGAACTCATTTGAGCTACTAAAAACACTTCAAAAACATAAAATAAAGAAAATTGAGTGAGTTAAGAGGTGAGAAAAAAAGAAACTTAGAGGAACTCTTAAAGAACTCAGGCTTAAAAGTTTACAAGAGGAAGGTTTAAGGTTGCATGCAAAGAGGAAGCTTATAACTTGACTTGAAGATTATTAAGGAGTAATTTAAAGACCCTTTGAATCTATAACAAAAGAATAGGAAGCTGTTATTAAAGTTCAAAAATAAGTGGTTGCAAAAGAAGTGTCTTTAAGGCTATCAATTAGCAAAAAGGACAGGAAGAAGCATTTTACTTCAATCTTTGATGTGATAGTTTAAGTAAATGTTTTAGTTATTAAATTTATGCATTAGATAGTTGCATGTAGCATTTGAAGGTGAATTGAGCGGTAGAGTGATAGAAAATAAATTTTGATTATTTTAGATAGCTAGTAGGACAGAATTCATGTGAATTCATGCGAATTGAATAAGGATGAATTAAGGGCAAAAATATCTAGAAAAATTAGTTAGGTCTATCTTGAACTTAAAGCCACTTATCAATTATATTCTACTTTTAAAATTATATCAATTTGCTCCTTTAACTTTACAAGTTATGTCATTTCTATCTAATTTTTTTAAAGATTTAATTGTATTTCAAAATTATTTTTATACTCTATTGACCATTTGCATGAGCAATTTCCAGTCAACCTTGATTTTAACTTTAGCAATCAATTTTAAACTTCTAATTTATGTATTTAAGTATATATTTAAGATAGGATTAAAACTTAATAGGAAATGTATAGGAGATCAATTTCAAGTCAGTTGATGAATATTGGACTCTTCACAATCCTGCTCACTACTATGACTAAGTCAGTTATGATCCAAATGAAAAAGATTCAAGTGGATTTTTTGAGATAGAACTCCTCATGATCCCTCCTCACGACTGTGAGGAGCCTCACAAGTGGACAATTAGCCTTTATAACAGCTTAAACAAAGCTCCAATGACTATATTTTCAAGTGTCATGTTTGTGAACACTCCCTCACGACTGTGAGCACACCTTCAATTATAAAAAAGATAAAATTTCATTAGATGAAGAAGAAGAAAATTAGAGTTAAGAGTTGTTATGTCTAGTAATTAGTGTTCATTTCCAATTTATAAATACATCTTGAATTCAAAATTTAGGAGGCTAGAAAAGTTGTTGAGAGAATCAAGTGTGCTCATTAAAATTTTATAATTTCATTCTTTAAATTCTTCTTTTATAAGAGTTGTTGAGTTTTTATGTTTAATTCTCCTGAGAGTTGGGCTATGGTTATTAATAGAATTTCTTCTTCTACATATTATTAGGGTTAAGAAAATGGGTATTGGGGATCTAAATCAACTAAGATTAGTATTGAGTCTTGAAAAAATAATTGTTACAAAGATTTAGTATTGAGCATTAAACAAATACTTGTTATATGTAATGGTTTGAAATAAGAAGTTTTTTATTATATTAGTTCTTGAAGTTGTACATCATTTTAATATATACAGAAGGAAGGTATTTGAAGATAAATACAATAGCTAAAGTTGCAATCCTTATCACAATATATAAACAATGTTATAAATATAATAGCTAAAGTTACAATCTTTATCACAATCTATAAACAATGTTTATCGCACACATAGATAACGAGTAGTTTGGAGAGGATAACGTCATCTAGGATAATATTAGCTAACACTTCCTTGCAAGTCCTTGATTGACTGAAGAGGTAGTTGAGCACAAAGATGATTGAATCGAAACAAGGGTAAGGACTAGGTAAAGATATCAACCAGTTGATCTATAGTTGAGATAAAGCAAACCTAAAGAGCATTTAAATTAATATGTTTATGAACAAAGTGATAGTCCAATTTAATATATTTGGTTCGAGCATGAAAAATAAAATTAGTAGATAAGTATATGGCACCAATGTTATCATACCATAATGTACTCAAAGAAACATTAATCTTAATTCATGAATCAATGATTTTATCCACATAAACTCTGAATTAGCATTCATAATTACTTTATATTCACTCTCTATGGAAGACCTTGCAATTGTCAGTTGTTTTTTAGCTAGCCAAAAGATAAGAGAAAAGCTTAAAAAATATCATAGTTTCTAGTAGAGCATCTATTATCAGGATCACTACCCCAGTCACTATCAACATAACATTGAATATTAAGAGAAAATTTAAAAGCAAGAAATAGGTCGAGGGGTGCAGTGTCTTTCAAGTAGTGAAGAAGCCTTTTCAGGGCCTTTTAATGGACATCACTTGGACTGTGCATTTATTGACATAATATATTCACACTGAATGAATTCTATATCCAGTTTTGTGATAGTAAGATATTGAAATGCTCTAACTAGTTGTCAATATTGGACACCTTATTGGCTAGGAGTACCCGATGTTTTGGAAAGAGGAGACAATGTCATTGGAGTTTGACAATTATTTGCATCTAAAAGCCTAACTCTTTGTAGAATATCGATGATATATTTAGTTTAGGAAAATGAAGACCATTATTGGAGCGATTAATTTCAATGCCAAGGAAGTAATGAAGAGCACCAAGGTCCTTAATAGGAAATTCTTATTGCATGGTAGATATCATCTTACCAATTAAGATACTAGAAGAGCTAGTAATTAGAATGTCATCCACATAAACCAAGATATAGATGGTATGAACATTGTCTTTATTGATAAATAGTAATGTATCAACTTTTGAGGAAGTAAACTGTTGTTTTTGAACAAAATCCACTAGTCTTAAGAACCATGCCCAATATGCTTGTTTAAAACCCTATAACGATCTATTTAATTTGCAAACAAAACACTACAAGAAAATTTGCTTCTAGAGACGGAATTTAGAGATGGAAAATTTTGTCACTAAATAGAGATGGAATAAAGATAAATTTGAGACGGAATTTCAAATTAGTGACGGAATTTTATGACGGAACTAAATTTGTCACTAATTTTAGTGGAAAAAGTTGGCGCAAAATTTTGTGATGGAATTTGTGACAAAATAAAGACAAGAATTAGAGACGGAATCACATTCCGTCTTAATTCCGTCACTAAATTAGCGCACAAAACTGGCGCAACAAATTTAAGATGGATTAGAGATGGAAAATTTCGTCTCTATTTAAAGACAGAAATATTTGTCACTAATTAGAGACGGAATAATAATTCCGTCTTTATTCTGTCTCTAATTAGAGACGGAATAATAATTCCGTCTTTGTTCCTTCTCTAATTGCATACATAATTTAAGATAGAATATTATTCCATCATCAATTAGAAATGGTAATTTTTATTTATAATTATTTAAATATACTAATTATTAATTATAATAAACAATATGAATTATAATTATTAATTAATAAATATGAAATTTCAAAGTTTAAATTTTAAAATATAAACTAAAGCCATATTATTAATTTTAAAAATTTTAGAAATAAAC
>CATIWO010707044.1:0-28854 GCA_949673435.1 Macaranga tanarius | reverse complement strand
TCCCATCCTTGCATTGCTTAATTTGAAGTCCAAGGAAGAATTTGAGCTCACCCATCATGCTCATCTCAAATTCACCTTGCATTATCTTAGCAAAATCCTCACACAAGCAATGGTTAGTAGCACTAAATATAATATCATCAATATATATTTACACAATTAACAAATCATTGTTGAATTTTTTAATGAAAAGTGTAGTATCAACCTTTCCTTTTGAGAACCCCTTCTCTAATAGGAAGCTACTTAACCTTTCATACCAAGCTCTAGGAGCTTGTTTCAATCCATACAATGCTTTAGTTAATTTAGAAATATGATTAAGAAAATTATGATTTTCAAAACCGGGAGGTTATTCAACATATACCTCCTTTTGGATGTAACCATTTAGAAAAGCACTTTTTACATCCATTTGATATAATTTAAAATCCACGTAAGATACAAATGCAGGCAATATCCTAATAGCCTCTAACCTTGCAATGGGGACAAAGGTTTCATCATAATCAATACCTTCCTCTTGATTATTGCCTTTGGCCACTAATTTTTCTTTATTCCTAGTAATGACACCTTGTTCATCCAATATTTTTTCTATAAACCTATTTAGTGCAAATAATAGGATGGTTTTTAGGTCTAAGAACTAGGTCTTAAACTTTATATCTCTTAAATTGATTGAGTTCCTCTTGCATAATAAATACCCAATATTCATCTTCCAAAGCCTCATTAATAGACTTTAGCTCAATTTGAGAAATAATATCAAGATTAACTAAAAGTTTAAAGGAAGATCTAGTAGTTACCCTTTTTGATGTATCACCCATAATTAAATCCTTAGGATGATCCTTTTTATAGTGCCAATCTTTTGGAAGCTCCATCCTTGGTGAGGATGCTTCTTGAACTTTTTCTTTTGATGCTTCTCCTAGTTCCAATGATTTTGATGCACCATTATCTTCTAAGTTCGTGTCCATGAAGTCACCTACAAAGTCATCAACAATAACATAATCCTTTCTGGGTTAGATTTATCAAATACAACATGTATGTACTCTTCAACTACTAAAGTTCTTTTATTAAAGACTCTATAAGCTTTACTAGAGGTGGAATAACCAAGAAATATTCCTTCATCCGCTTTGGAGTCAAATTTCCTAAGGTTTTCCTTAGTATTTAATATGAAGCATTTGCATCCAAATACTCTTAGATATGAAATCTTGGGTTTTCTTTTATTCCATAGCTCATAAGAAGTTTTATTTATAATGGGTCTTTTGAAAGCATGATTTGAAATATAACAAATGGTATTGACGGCTTTTGCCCAAAAGTATAGTGGTAACTTATACTCATGAAGCATGGTTCTAGCCATCTCTACCAAAGTTCTATTCTTCCTCTCAACTACCCCATTTTGTTGTGGTGTTCTAGGGGAAGAATAGTTGTGAAAAATTCTATTTTCATTGTAAAAAGAGTTAAAAATTTCATTTTCAAATTCAGTTCCATGATCACTTCTAATGCTAGTAATACAAAAACCTTTTTCTTTTTGAACTCTTTTTGCAAAACTTTTAAAAGAATTAAAGGCATCATTCTTATAAGCTAGAAAGCATACCCAAGTTAATCTAGAGTAATTATCAACAAGGACAAATGCATAATGCATTCCACCTAAACTAGCAACTCTAGTAGGTCCAAATAAATCCATGTGTATTAGCTCAAGTGGCCTAGAAGTAGACACTCTATTTTTGAGCTTGAATGATGATTTAGCTTGCTTCCCCTTTTGACAAGCATCATATATCTTGTATTTGGTGAACTTAAGTTTGGGTAACCTATCCACAAGTTCATTTTTGCTAATTTCATCAATCAATTCAAAATTAGCATGTCCTAACCTTCTATGCCATGTCCATGCGTCATGAGAAATAGACATTAAAAGTTTATAATCCTTATTGCATACATCATTTAAGTCAATAACATATACATTATCAACTCTTTCACCTTTAAATATTACTTTGTCATCATTAATGTTACTAACAAAGCAATTTTTAGGATAAAAAGTGACTTTATTTCCCATATCACACAATTGACTAATACTAAGCAAGTTATGCTTTAATCCATCAACTAGTAAGACATGATGAATAAAGAGAGTTTTCTGGTTACATATCTTGCCAATTCCCGTAATCTTCCCTTTGGCATTGTCTCCAAAAGTGACACTACCTCCATCTTTAGTTTCAAGAGAAGTGAATTGGTCTTTATCTCTCGTCATATGTCTTGAGCATCCGCTATCTAGGTACCATTGACTTTTGCTCTTGGTGGATTTCAAGCATACCTACACAATAACAAATTAAGCTTTCTTTTGAAGCCAAACCTTAAGTGGTCTAGGTTGGTTAGTCTTATAATAATCCAAAGGCAATAGTTACAAGTGTAATTTTCTATAATAGCACACATTGCTAGTATGCCCAAGAGTCATACAATAGAAGCATCTTATATTTGCAAATATATTAAGTCTAGATGCATACTTTCTATAAGGCATATTGACTTTGGAGTGTGTATGAGAGCATTGTATGTATCTTCTATTAGGTTTATAAGTTCTTGAACCTATGTGAGACATACATTCATAAGTATATGATCAATGGTGTGAGATTGTATGCTTAGGTGTGTGTTTTTTTGTGTACATAAAAGCATTCTTTGGTTGAGGTCTTTTAGCTTGTGCCTTAGACCTTTTATCCATGGGGGGATAGGCTTTGAATGACTTAGCTCTATATGTATAAGACTCTTTAGCTATGTTAGCTTGAGTCTTAGAGCTAGTGCATGGAATGAGTGAAGAATCAAGTTTGGCTTTAACAAACTTGCTAGGAGTAGATGATGGTGAGGGAGTATTATAAGTATATCCAAGTCCAAATTTATCACTATGGCCTTTTTGTGATACTAGAATATTATCAAGACTTTCCTTTCCTTTGTGAAATTTGGAAATGGAATTCTTTAACTCAAGCATCTCATTTGAAAGCTTCTCATTCTCTTCTTTGCTCTTATTAAGCTCATACTTTAAAGAGTTAGAGGCTTTCAAGTCATTAGAGAGCTACTCATTTGATGAAATTATTTCAGAAAATTTGTTTTCCAAAATCTCAAATTCTTTTGACATTTTTGAAAACTCTTTTTCGTAAAACTTTTTCTTTAAAAGCAGATTTTTACATTTTAAAACAGGTTTGCTCACAATAGACCTCTCACCATCATCATCATCATCATCATAATGAGAAGAATAAGAAATAACGAGTATCTCTTTGTCCTCAAAAGCCATGAGGCATAGATTGGCCACTTTTTAGTTCTCCTCCCTTTTGGAATCGGATGAATCATCCCAAGTTACTTTGACGGCCTTCTTCTTTTCTTTAACTGCTTTGTACTTGAACTTGAGCTTTGGACATTCATTGCTTATATGACTCGGTTTCTTGCATTCATAGCAAGTGACTTTTTTTGGCCTCTTTCCTTCATTCTTCTTATTGTCTCTTTGTCTTGAGAAATTTTTCTTTCTAAGAAAATCTTGAAACCTCTAGTGATCATAGCTATCTCATCATCATCATCACTAGAGTCCTTAAGACTTTCTTCTTCACTATCATCTTGAATAACTTTTAAGGCAATCCCCTTTTTCTTCTCTTCCTTTTCCACTTTCTCTTCCTCTCTTTGCTTTAGAGTGAGCTCTTGAGTCAATAATTTTCCAACAAGAATATCGGTGGAGAGCTTTGACAAATCATGAGCTTCCTCAATAGAAGTGACTTTTGATTCCCAATCCTTCTTGGTTAGTACTCTCAAGATTTTTATGTTGACTTCTTCTTTTGAGTAATGCTTTCCCAACTTTCTCAAAGTTGTAAGAAGAGCATTCAATCTATTTGTCATTTCGGTGATGGATTCTTGAGGCTTCATCTTGAATAACTTATATTCATATACATAGAGTTGAAACTTCTTACTTCTCACTTGAATATTTCCTTCATAGTGGTTCTTAAGAGTCTCCCATACTTCTTTAGCTGAAATGTAATGTTGTACTTTACTATCTTCTTCTCTAGACATAGATACAAGAAGAATGGTCATAGCCTTCTTGTTCTTATAATTATCTTCCTTGTGATTTTGGCTCTACTTGGCTCTATCTATAATCACTTGTACATTATCAACTTCTTCAGTTGGGGGACTCCATCCTTGAAGTACTACATCCCAAAGTCTAATGGGGTCACTATCAAAATATAGCTCCATCTTGTACTTTCAATGAGGATAGTCATTTCCATCAAAGAATGGTCTAAGAGATTGAAAGTTTAGAAATTCACTCCCCATAATCTTAATTCTAGTAATAAAGTACCTAGAAATTAAGCTTTGATACTAATTGAAAAGCCCCAAAGGGGGGGGGGTGAATAGGGTTAATGAGAATTTAAGAGAAGATTAAAAATTAATAGTCACAAGGGTAGAAGAATAAGAACAACAATTATATAAATGCACAATGATTTAAGGATTTTGGATTTTCAAACAATCCTACGTCTCCACCTAACTTATTTTCATGTTAGAATTTTCAACACCCATACTAATCTTATTACTAGATTGTGTTACAACAAGATGAGTTTTATGGCTCAACTCAAACCATACAACAAGAGTGTTTTTGATATGGCTCAACACAAAACTAACAAGAGATAGCACCTCACTACCCACTTCTTTAATTCTCAAAAAAAGAGTAGAAGAAAGGAGTACATATCTCTAACTCACAAACCTAACTCTCACAACAAGAGTTCTAAGAATAAGAATTTAAAATTCAAAGAGAAAATTATTCACAATGATGATTGATAATTTTTTTAATAGCATGTAACAACAACCTCTAACAAGTTTTTGATACTTTTATATATAGAAGAACCTAAAAACTAGATGTTAGAGATACTAGAAGTCATGCCCAACATATCCCTTAAAAAGTGCTTCAAATAGTGACTTTTTAGGCTAACAGATGCGTGCTCATGGTCGTGATTGTGTGCTCATGACTGTGACCCTTGAAAATATAGCCATTGGAGCTTTTTCGAACCGTTGTGCAGCTCACTTGCTTACTCACGATCGTGATTGTGTGCTTATGATAGTGAAAATGCTTGTCATGGCCGTGAGCAGCCAACCGTGAGTGCCCTAGAATTTTTTCTTTCTGGCTCATTTTGTGTACTTCGAATGTCCAATATTCCTCATGGTCGTGAAAATATTCACTCACGATCGTGAGCATCCAAAACACTTCAAAAACTTCAATTTTAAGTTCTAAATATATCCATATCTATAAGACTTCAATTGGGATCAATCATGTGAAGTTTTTGAGGACTTGTTGGAGCTTCAATCATCATTATATATCATCCTTAAAGCTTGAGCATATTCTAGCTTATAATCACACTTAAATGAAAACGTTAGTTTATCAAAATTGTTTGTTAAGGTTAAAACCAAGGTCAATTAGATTGATGAGCATACAAATGTCCAACAACATCCATCGCCGTTAACAACACCGCTCGTGCAAAGGAAAGAAGAAGCCGCTGCGGAGAGAAGAAGTCCCAATGCTACTGCTATCGCCATCGCTTTACCGGCCACTGCTGCTGCTCCGAGCGGCACCCGAGAGATGAACACTAAGGCTGCTACCTCCTTTGCTATAGCTGGGTTATCTGGATTTGAAGCTTTCTCTATTGCTTATTCCAGTGCATTCAACACTTTCACCCTCAAAAAACTTGCATTCAGAGTTTACACCAGGAGGAAACGTCATCCAAATAAATTTCTTACACCTTCTGTAGCACCCTTTATACATTCTATGAAGAAACTATGATGAAATTATTGTGCCTTTTGTGGTTTGAATATTTTTTATGGATGTATTATGCTTCTGCAGGTCCAAATTATAAAACTGTATGCTTAAAAATCTAGAGGAGATGCTGCTTAATTTTTATCTTGTATAGATGCTGTAATTTGATGATAATTTGCTGTAATTTATGAAATACATGCTATTTCCTCCTACTGCATCCAGGGTTTAATTGTGTATTTTTGCAAAGTTTAATCATGAACTGAATTATTTTAGCAATTAATCGCTAAAATAATTATTTTGATAACTTTCGGCTTAATTAAAAGAAATTAACATAACAGAACCTTTTAATTTAGCCAAAAATTCACAGCAAATTATTTCAGAGCCGATTCCTTGCTATTTCTTCAATAAAATGACTTCTAAGAATTTGTATCCCATTATCACCCCTGTTTAAGTATTAATTCTCGCATTACCCCTAGGAAAATATTTATTGTAAATTATTTAGCATTATTTCTGCCAAATATGTGTCTTAACTCTATAAAACTCCGAGGATAATAAGCACTTTAAGGTATTTTATCATTCACAAGGCTGTTTTAGCCTATTACCTCCTTACTTCCCCCTGCAAATTCTGTTTGATTTAATATTTTGCATTTTCCACTTTCTGGACCCATGCTCAATTCTGTGCCTTTCCTTCAAAAATTTTCTTAGGAAAATTTAGTGAAATAGCTTTCTTATATTATTCTGGCTCATTACCTCCATACTTCTCCTAACAAATTTTGCCAGTTTAAATCAGTTTAGCTTTTTCGCACTATTCTGGCTAAGTGCATGGGTGTAATGCTTTGAACCTTGGGGGAAATGGCCTATTTAAGTTCCATTTCATCAAATTATTGCTAGTCCATCAAAGATTTAAACTAAATACTACCTTTTTGGCTCATTACTGCTATTAAATCTTTGATTACCCTATCCTTTAAGAAAAAGAAAACAGTCACTCCTGCTCCAGCTACGATGAGAAAATATTATGTTCAAACACACTTTCTTATTTATGTCAGCTTTATTTTGATTTCTAGCATTCTTATTTACTTGCTAACAGTTGAGACTAGTAAGGAGAACCCCTCACCATCTTGTTCTCCTTCTCCTTATGCTGATTCTTCTCTAAATAACCAAGGACATTGAAGAACAGGAGGCCAAATTAGCAGCTTTGAAAGCCTAGAAAGATAAACTTCTCCGCAAGAACAAAAAATTGAACTCCAAGTACCATGATGCATTCAAGCAAGCTCATTCTATCAAGAGATTTGGAAAGTAAGAAGGATGCAATCAAAGAATGGCTGAGCCAAGAGGAAGAGGCTATGATCACTAAGCAGAAGTGCCTAGATATTTAGGATAACCTTAGGGGCTTCGACTTTGACTCTCTCTAACTTATTTACACTTTATTCACAGACTTTTATGTTGTTATGATGCCTGTGATGTTATCTAGCACTTTGTACCTTTGATATTGATCATTTGGAGCATGGATATTATGATGTACATTCTTTCATGGATGACTTGATATTGTAGCTATCACAGGGCTTATTTTTGCTTCAATTCAGCTTTGTTGAGTATATTTTTATCTGTATCACTGCACACAGTATACTTTGTACCATATTCATTCATTTTTATTATTAAACAGCCAATTTTCAGTAGAAATGCTATCGAAATTTTGTAAAATTACTGTTCACTTGCAAAATAACGAACTTCACACAAAATAAACAAACAATAACATACCAAAATTTAGCAAAACTAAATTTTATTTATTTACAGTGGCTATTAAGCTAACTTACATACCCAAAAAGTAAAATTTTACCACTTCATGTACTAAGTGGCAACCTTCTGGCCTGAGGCCAATTACCCTTTTTCTTTATTTTCCTTTCATTTCCCATACAGTGGGAAATATTTCAGCACCACCTCCCTTACTAAGTATTTTAGTATAGTCCCATGTAATATAATTATTCTCTGAACCTCTTGTTATACCTTCTACCCCACGAGTGTTTAAAATTTTAGTAATATATTCCTCAGCCTCCTACATCATAAAGTCCTTTTTCTTTGGCCTAAATTTGGTTTTAGCCTCAGGTTGGACCTCCTTTTCATTTTTTTTTCCTTTCAGGCTGAGGAATTTTTTAGTGCTCCACCCTATGCCACTGCTTGTTTGGTGGAATAAATAGGGGCACCACAAATCTTAGTTGTTTTCTATTGAATTTTGGTGGTGGCATCCTGTCCTCCCTCCTCAGCTTAAGTTTGTAGTTATTTCTCAATGCAGCAGGTGTAGGAGACTTTTTCTCTAGTGCTGAGAACCTCCCATGAGGGACTGGTCTCCAATAGCTCATGAACCTATTAGAATTCATATTGGAAGGTTGAACCACCTTCTCTTTTACTCTAATTTTGTTATTCAAAGCCATATTAATAGGATGAATTAATACCTCTAGAGCTTCATTTTCTACCTTTATGTTTGCTTCCACTTTTGGGGGTTGAGGAGAAGGCATATAATCAACCTTCCCTTGGGGAATTTGCATAGAGTCCTGATGAAATAACATTTGGCCTTCAAGATTCTACACTTGGCCATCAGGAATTGCTATTTCATTAGGTAGAACATTTTCCCCCGAGCCTTGCACCTAGTTTCGAGGATTTAGTGGTTAGCTTTGAGGAATTTGTAAATTACCCAGGTGAAATATTGTCTGACCTTGGGGTAATGGTACCTGCTCTTGATGAACATTGCCCGTCAGGCCTTTTTCTTATTGAACATCTCCATGGTTGTGAATTCCAAGCTGAAGACTTGAATTTTCCTTATTACCACCAGGAACCAGATCTCCATCATTAGGCTTAAGTTGAACTATCACCTTTGGGGACACTTTGTGGCTCCTTTACTTCAGATGCTTTAGATAGGCTTCATTTATCTTAGTAAATGACGTTATTATTTTTTGATAATTCTAGTTAATAGCACGAAAAGAATTTTGAAAATCACTATTCATTTGTGCTATCGAATCTCGGACCTTCTTTATTTCTTATGATAAGATGGTTTAGGCATCAGTGCCTGTAGTTGCAATAGTATTAGAATTTTGGCTTGAATAGCTAAAAGCTGGTGCCTCGGTCCAAATTTGATCCTGAGGCGCCCATCCTCCGTAAGTTTATTATATTTGAGCACCCGTTTTTACAGGCGTATTGGTCGAACTACCAACCTAAAAGATTTTTTCATTTTTAAAGTTGAACATTCTATTGGAATGTATCCCACCGAGCATCCCAAAAGATTGTTGGTGTAATTTTTATTAGACCGGATTTACGAGCATGCCAGGGAAGACTAATTTTCCAAATTAATAATTACTAACTTCTTTTAGATTAATGTGGATTCCTAAACACCTTTTTTCACAATTTGTTTGACTTCCAAGGGATTTGAAATTTGTGATTAATGATAAGCAGTGTACTATTTTGCTAAAGGAAATGGTTATTTAGCTAAAAGTAATGATAAGTAAGCTGAAGCTAATAATAAATAAGCTTGAGGAAATATAAATTGAAAATTACATTCAAAGAGCAGTAAGTACAAAGTTGCTAGAGTAAAAAGCGTAAAATTGCTAAAAGCTAGAGGAAATGACTATTAGAAAATTGCTAAAGATTGGATTTGTTGAGTGTTGATTGATGATTGTTTTGGTTGATGATTGGTTGTGTGATCCACCTTGCTGCTACTTGCCTTCCTTTTATAGTGAAATTTTATTAATTTCATCCATTAAAAGCCGTCATTGAAAATTTCTCTTGCAGGTTACTCAGCTTCATCTTCAAGAACATGTATTTCTAGAATTTTCTTCAACTTAATCCCCAAGTTTTCAGCTCCAGAAGCTTCTTTTCTTAACAACTTGAAGCTTTTAGCTCCTCTGTATTAAATTTCAAATTCCAGAAGTTTAACAAGTCCCCTTCCTCCTCAAGCTTTCCTATAACCTGCGTCCCTTGAATTTCCTCCATCAGCTCTTTAATCCACCGCTACCTTCTAGTTACCTCTAGAATTTTCTTCAGCCAATATAGTGAATTCTTCACCAAGTAAATGTAATTGGGCTGGACTTAATACAATGGGCTTACTTTGGGCCTAAAATTTAATTTTGGGTCTAAAAATTAATATTGGGTACAAACACATTTATTTCTGAAAGAGTTATATATAAATAGAGAAATTACATCAATGGTATATAACTCAAACTGATATTACTGAATGCACAAAAATAATATGAATCTAAATAGCAAAATATTGAAAAAATAATAACAATCAACATCTTTTCTTTTGATGCGACTAAAGAACCAAGACTGAAGTTGAATCTGACAACTTTTTTTAGTATACTACCATTATACAATCAAGATCCACCAACCTAATATTTCATTGGATAGATCCAACCATAAGCTACAAAAAAAAATAACTATATCATCAAACTAAATCTATACATCTAATAAAAGATACCACAAAAACTAAGAAAACTTACTATGATTAAGGATTATAACCTTAATTCATATTATTTAAGGACAATAGTAAGCAAAATAGAAAAAAAGAAGATCGGATATTTTTGTCAAAAAAAAGGCCAAATTTACACTTAAAATCACTTATAAAACTACTTAAATAGAAAGATTACTCAGACCACCATAAATATATAGAAAATACTAAGATAATATACAGTTTTAAAACTTGAATACTTAATTAAATAAAAAATAGTTTGAATATTCAAATAGAAAAGTTGAACAGTTAAAAAATAATATTTGTGCAATTCTTTTATTGAATGCTTTAGTTTTATAATTACTTTTCTTTTGCTTACCTCCAAACATAAATCTAATTAAGCATTATAAAAGATGAATCAATGAGTTTTTTTGGTCTTATTTTGCAAAGTAAATAAATAAAAAAAATAAATAGCCTCTAATTTTCCTTTTTTCCTTTTCTGTCTGATTATACTTTTATAGCCAAAATTAGTGGACGTTACAAATGCAAAAGAGTCAAATCTTTCAAATGACAATGGATTAAAAAAATATGTGCTATACAATTCGCTAATGCTTATTTAGTTTGTTTTTTTTTTTTTTTGAAAAATTACAAAAAAAAATTCTGATTTTTTGCATCACTTACGAATAAAATTATAATTTAATTTTACTATCACTTTTATTCACAACATTTCAAAAGTTTGCAAAATTAACCTTATGTTAAAATTTCTTTAATGGATAGCTGATGTGTCCGTTAGTAAGGTCTATTTTCTGACACGTGGAACCTATAGTTGCTGAAAGAATTTGAGTAATTATATAAAAAATTCTAACCTTTGTTAAACTTGCAAAATAAACCATAATAAAATATTTGAATAATTTTAATAAAAAATTAAAAAATTATTAGAAAACTGTAATAAAATAAATAATAGAAATAAGTGTAAATGCAATGCTTTATTATTAATAAAAAAATTCTTAAATATTTAAATAAATTATAAAAATACAACATATAATTTGACATATATTTTAAAATTAAGAAAATATAAAAATATGAAAATTAAAAAAAGTACTAAAATAAGGAGAAACTATTATTGATAACTAATGAAATTATTTTTGAGATTAATCCCACTCCAATTTGATAAAATTAAAACTAAAACTAATTTATAAAAAAAAATTTATTTTTATATTATATATTTTATTATAAAAATTTTCTTACCATATTTTTTTGAATTTTTCATATTTTTATTATAAAAGCATAATTTTATTAGTTTTTATAAAAAATGCATATTGAATAATAATTTAAAAATTTTTCATAATTTTTTATAAATTAATTTTAGTTTTAATTTTATCAAATTGGTGTAGATTAATCTCAAAAATAATTTCATTAGTTAATAGTCTCCTTTTTTAGTATATTTTTTTTGAATTTTCATATTTTTATATTTTTTAATTTAAAATATATGTTACATTATATTTTATATTGTTATAAAATATTTAAAATTTTAAGTATATTTTATTGATAATAAATCATTGAATCTCACACTTATTTTCATTATTTATTTTATTGAAATTATTATAATAATTTTAGTAATTTTAAATTTTTTAATTAAAATTAATCAAATATTTTTTATAGGGTTTATTTTGCAAGTTTAATAAAAGGTTAGGATTTTTTATGTAATTACTCAAATTCACTCAGAATCTGCAAGTCCCATATATTAGAAAATGAGTGTCGTTAACGGACACGCCAGCAATCCGTTAAAAAAATTTTAATGGAGAGTTAGTTTTGCAAATTTTTGAAACGTTAGGGGTAAAATTGATAATAAAATTAAAATATGATTTTATTTGCAAGTGGTGCAAAAGATTAAGATTTTTATGTAATTTAACTTTTTTTTTTTTATATAATTAGGTCTACTTAGTTTAATTGATGAATGGCGGTTGTAGAAATTGAAATTAATTATCATAAGTGACTATACCAATTAAGGTGGTAGTTTAATTGTCATTGTTTTTTGACTTGTCTTCCACATACAAGAGTAAAATTTAAAGAGAAAAAAAGAAAAAAATGAATTGTCATGACTTGGTAAATTATTGTGCCCATAATTACAACTACAAGACTTGAATCACTAGGGAAAAAGTCAAAAACACAACAAAATTGTACATACAAAAAGTCCAAGAGAACAAACACACAAAAGGGCTTGCATGATGGACATCCATAAACCCAATGCTTATTTTAAGCTTCAATAACACACTTATTTTTGGCTGCATCTTGAAAGCAAGCATTAATCATTTCCTTCAGAGATTATTTTTTTTTTCAACTAATGGCTTTTTCTTCTCCTTCTGCAGTTCAAAGAGCAGGAACTTTCTCAAGAGAATGGCTTCTGATGGTAGCTACTATACTCTTTTGTGGGTTCCTGGGCTATTTACTTTATGATGCAGTAATGTCTACAGCATCAGAAGTTTTGCAACGTTTATTAGTGATTTCTCCATTGATTTTGGTCCTTGCAATCCACTGGCTCTCTTCAGGAAGCCATTTCAGCATTCCAATTCCTGGGTCTGAGCCTGGTGCCATCCATCGAGCCGGAGGCTCGCCTGGAGGTGTAGCTTTTGTGTTGCTTCTTCTTTTCCTTCTCATATCTTACCAGCCTTCTCTTCATAGCCTTATCTTTTAGTTTACTCATGCAAAGTCTAATTAATAATGGTTTAGTTAAGTGCACGATTAATGTAAATTATCTTCTCTTTCAATGTCTAATGTTCTTAATTATTTAGATTAACTTTTTTTTTTTTTTTTGCCTACAATCTTCTTCTTCTTTTATTATTTTTATAGAGTATAAGTATTCTCGGATCAGTTTATGCATCATCAAGCGAAACTATATTCATATCCGTTGATAATAGTTTATTTCTGCGTTATTTGAACTAATGGATACTAAATCATTAATTCGAATATTTCCTGTATTAAGTCCATTATTAAGGTTTAGCAGACAACAAATTAGATCAACTCCCACATAACAGAACATGAATACGCAATTTAATGTTTATTGATAGATGACAATATATGTAGGCATATGAAGATTCACACGTATGTGAAGTTGGCACTAATATAATTGAGAAAATTTTCGCCAACTTAATATTCTAAGCGACTTGACCCTTAGCTTAGTGGCTAAAACTTTCACTAGCAGTGTAGAGGGTCTCGAGTTCGAGTCCCAGCCACTCCTCTTTCCCCATCAAAAAAAAGTTTATTAATTAAGCAAGTTTGGCATTATAATTTGGAATTCAGTTTTAAAAAATTAAATTTTTAATTTTTACTATTTGTACTTTGTAGAACATATTCTGGAGAAATATAATTGATTGTACTTCATTCAATAATTAGATGGTGAAATTTAAATTGAACTAATTTTTATTAGTTAGAGCTAAAGTAATACTATACTCTTTTAATATTTTTAATTCGATTATAACTACAAAATTTCACAATTTTCAAAAAAATAATATATATATATATATATATATATATATATATATGCTAATTTTGAAATCCGCCACTGATTCATCACTAATCTATCATACTGATGAAAATTTTCGTCACTAAATTTTAATTTTTCTACTAAAATATTCATATTTATAAGTTTTTGAGTATCATTTAACCTATATTTTCATTGTATTAACATCCCATTTCTTTAGAATTTTTAGTTTGAAAAGAAAAACGTATTCACTCACTTGAGAATTGTTTTCTTAAAAATTTCCTGCCTATAACATAATTTTATTAAGATATCAAATATGAAAAAAAAAAAAAAATCACATGATAAAAAAAATATGAGTTAATTGAGGAACACATAAGTAAAAAGAACTCATATAAATCCATTGTTTAAGGTTTTAGATTGGAAGTGGCGTGGTTAATTTCTCCCAAAATTTATGGTGCATTTTTCCCTGGTGCTGTGGGCTCCTCTGGGCACCAACGTGGTATCAGAGCTTTTCCAATGCGTCTTATTAATATTGCTCTACAATTTGCTGACATCCAATATAATGCTGAATTATTGGTGTAGCCAGCGAGCTTAACAACAAGCATGCGCGTCTCCATATGCTATACCACATTGGACTCGTTAGATTGTCAATGTAACACTGTCTCTGTGGGCCATTTCTAATTGCAACAAGTGAGATATAGAATCTTATTGTGAAGAAGTTAAATAATTGCTTCTTTGAAGTAGAGTAGTCACCACTCCATAGTTGCTAACTGCTCTTACACAACTAGAAGGGGGTTTCATCTATACAAAAAAAAACATGATGAGTCAACCTAAGCCCTAACTCATCCAAATACTACAATTAATTATATATACAAAGTCTAATGTAGGAAGTATACATTTAAAAGTCACATTACATTTTATGGTTACTTTTTTTCAAGCATATTGTATCTTGTAGGATTTGTATTTTATTGTTGTTAATTTATTTAATTAATTTTTATTTGATTAAAAAGGGAATGATTGTTTTCTATTGTATTGTCCATCAATGTTTAGATCATCTGACTTTCATATCACTAAAAAAAATTATATATATATATATATTAAAAAAATGGTCCACCTAGCTCATTAAAATAAAAAAAAGAAGTGGAGGATAAATTCAAAAGAAATGCTGTTATATATATATATTTTTTGTTTTGGTTTTAAATTTATGCTACTCACACATACTTATTTGATGCAATTACATTGCTTCCAAAAAAAAAAATTGATGCAATAGCATAACTCAAATTCTTGTTCACTGATGATGCTTCCTAACTAGCTTGATGAAAAATACTTTTTGTTTTTGCATAAAAATGGAAGAACAACCTCAAGAACTAACTATTAACTTGCCTGGAAAATACTTATTTATTTCAGTAGATGGATGATTATTTTTATTTTTTTTTCTAAAAAAATGATGCACATTTATCTATTAAGTAGAGAAAATCCAAAGCTAAAGGTCAAGTTATTGATCGAGTGTGAATTCCCAGCTGAAATGGAGACAGATCTGCCAAATGCATTATTTGAAATTCATATCTGTATACACATATATGGGTCACCAGTTTATTTGAAGTGGACAGCAGAGAGATGTAAAGTTATGGAACCATGTACTCTAAGCTAATACTACAGATATAGAGGAGAGGACCGCTCCTCAAAGGAAAATTATAGAAGATTATATTCCAAGTATCGCCCGGTCGTAAATATTTTTGTTTAAGGTAAAATAAATAAATAAATAAATAAATATTTTACTTTTTAAATAATAAATCTAAAATTATTTTATAAGAACTAATTTATAAATAATTTTTATATTACTTCACAAAAAAGCCATGTTTAATTTAACCTTAATTTTAGTAAGTTATTTTTTTCTCCGAATATAAACAAGAATACAAAAGGGAAAAAAGAAAAGCCTTACACCCATAACAATTACAATATACGGTTTTGCTTAAAAAAAAAAAAAAAATTACAATATACGTTTAACCAACATTTATGTGCAAGACTCGTACTAAATTATGGTGCTCAATACAGTTCAATTCTTTCAAAATATGTGATAATAAATGCTTATTTTTCCCTAATATGTATTAACTGTATCTTAATAATTTTTTTTTATATTGGTACCAAAAATTATAATTTATCTAATTTTTATATATTTATACAAAACTTTAAAATTTGACAAAATTAATTCTATTTAACATATTATTTGCAATTTTAGTACAATAGTAAGTTGGTCAAAATAAAAAAGTAAAATATACACGTGACATATGAGATGAAATAGCTAATTTCTATTTTTATGAGTTCCATATCCACATCATCTTAATACTAATTATCATAGTTAGTATTTAAATATTGATAAAAAACTATATACTAATAATTAAAAGTATCTAATCACAAAGTGCTGTTTTTTTTTTTTTGGATAATGACATCATCTGTAATGCCCAAAAATATAACCATACACGTGGCTATCCTTAACCAAACACACGTAACATATACAAATTTTCTTCATAAAACAGTACTTGTATAAATACAAATACTCAATGTACATACAGATACAACATTATACATATGCTTGTCTAGTAATATACATATACTTAACATATGGCTATCTAGTACAAAATGTGCCATATACAAAATGCAAAATCATATGCAGGAGGAAGGTCGGTTACACCAAAACTCGTTTCGACCCAGCTAAAGACTCCAATGCAAGCTTTAAACCCTTAGTCTAAACAAGTCCTGAAAAATTCAACAGCAAAGGGGTGAGCTTGCAACTCAATAAGCAAGTACGAAAACAGTTGCACACATATACTCGTCACATAATAGTTGATTTAATAAAGCACATAATCACATATATAAGACACATTTTAATGATTATAATATAGTCTATCAATCCTCTACTAAGTCTATATACAATCACCATAAAGTTCTATTACCTTTGGCACTACATCGAGTGCATATGGGAGTCCAAATAAAGAAGGAGCAAGTGAGTAATAAAATGTCAAACTCAGTTAGAAAATCTTAATGATAGATTCAACTCAAACTCAAAATATGAAAGTTGTAGGAGACTCTTTAAAGTATTTGTAGCATCAAACTATGCTCCAATTGGAGCTCTGTAGCTCGAGTTATAGTAAAACAATGAAGACAATAGTGTAAAAAAAGGAGGCTGAGTCGGAACGCCGTGCCGAGTCGAGTCGAGTCGAAGTCGGCACGCCTTGCCTCTGTCATGACTCGGCACACCGTGCCGAGTCAGCACCGAGTCTGCCCTCCTTTGACCTATTTGACACCCAACTTCATTCCTATACAAAGTAATCCATCCCACATTTGAATATAACTCAATTTATGCCTAAAAATACCTTATAAACATACTAAACAATACCAATTCATTCACCAACACATAATTCACAACCATTCATAAGTTAAAACCATCAACATCCATCATTTATACTAGAACATGCCATTCACACATTGCATCTCATTCATAAGCATAAAATTAAAGGAAGATATGCTCAATACAAAAGTTAATATCCGGCCGGACCTTTCCTCACACAATTTCCTCTCACTTAGTCTCATTAGCTATTTTTCTCACAATTTCAATATTAATAAAATGGCCATTTAGTGAGACAATCCGCTCGGCTCAGTCTCACTTCTCATATGGATAGCTATATACTCGGCTCAACTTGCCCATCACACATAATCAGTGGAGACTATCCACTCGACTCAATCCCCACTATCACACATTATCACAATTCCTCACTTTCCTCACATATTTCACCTTCAAGTGAAATATAACATATTCAACATAATACAATACAATTTCATCCAATTGCATCTCAATAAGCCAATATAACAACCACTCATCAATATTCAATCAAAGCCCATGTTCATGACATTGAACATACACAAATATAGTGTTCACTACACCACACATATGTATCATCATTACCAACTTCCTTATCATATTTCCAATACACAAAAAGGTGGAACTCATTCCACATCATTTCACTAATCATATATTCATTCAATTCTAATATAGGAATATATTCTATTAAATATATGAGCTAAGCATATATACACAACATGTATTAATAGTTACTTACCTCTAAAAGCTTCCAACCTCGACAAAGGTCTTTCTTTAATTATGAGTGCTTTCCTTCCCTTTATCAACCCCTACATAAAATCATACATCAATACATGTAGCAACCAAGACACTTGTACTTAAATGCAACTAAGTACAACTCCATACTTAAGGTTCCATGTATCTAAATAATTCACACACATGTCCAAAAATTATAAAAATAATACTAAAGCTAGACATATGAGTCTACTTTAAATTTCAATTAGAATTACTCAAATCAGACATGTATGGAATTAATTATGAATTTTTTATTAAATCCAGGCAAAACAGAGTCAACAGGTTGAACAAGACAATGTCGGACCAAATTAGACAGTCTTAATAGTAAAATCAGTCTAAGCTCAAGACACAAAAGTTACAGAGGACTCTCTGATGTTTCTAAAGAGTCCAACCATACTCTAATTAGAGCTCTAAAGGTCAAGTTATTGCAATGACAAGAGGACTGAAAAACAGAGAGGCAGGGCACAAATTCACCATATAAAAACCTAACTTCAAATAACAACAAAACTTATATAAATTTTACCAAAATGATGCTTCAATATAATATAGTCCTCATAAAGCTTCTTAATCATCTTATTAGGTAGCCAACACAAGATCAAACTCTCTTAAAAATAATTAAGAACACTCTATTCTTTTCTACACATTCTCTACACCAATATCCCCAAACATACACACACATATACATATATAATAATCAACCAATCCAAAGCCAATAAATTACATCCTCAAAGTCTTCTATAATCATTGCCAACATAATAATTAAATCTATATTTATCAAAATAAAATAAATATAATAATACTTAATAAAATAATAAAATATCAACTAAATATTACTAAGCCCCTTAATGAAATGGGTATATTGCACAATAGCCTACAACTTTTAAATTATGATAATCTAACCCTAAACTTATCTTACAATTAAGCCCCTCTCTACCAACATATATATTCCCACACTTAGACATATTCCACAACTAGACTCTATATGTCATAAATACATAATGCATGAACAATACATCTTAAATGCGGGTGTTATAATTCTCCCCTCCTTATAAAAATTTTGTCCTCAAAATTTTACTACTTACCACTTCCTAGAAATAAATATGGATACTTCTGTCGCATTTGCTCCTCTACCTCACATGTTGCTTCTTTAGGTGAATGATGACTCCATTTCATCTTCACAATTGGGATCTCTTTATTTCTCAACTGCTTCACCTTTCGATTCAGAATTTCCATCAGTTCTTCTACATACATCAATCCCTCGGATATCTCTATCTCGGGCTCTTGTATCACATGACTTAGATCCGATCTATATCGCCTCAACATAGATACATGGAACACATCATGTATAGCAGATAGTTCTCTTGGCAAAGCCAACTTATAGGCCAACGGTCCTACCTTCTCTAGAATTTCATACGGTCCCTCGTATCTCAGACTCAATTTTTCTTTCTTTCCAAATCTTAAAATTCTCCTACAAGGTGACACTTTCAAAAAGACCTTCTCATCCACTTGATAGTTCATCTCCCGGTAGTGTCGATCCATATAGCTTTTCTATCGATCGTGTGCCGCTTTAAGACATTTCTTGACCACTTAAATTTTATCTACCATTTATTGTACCAAATTTGGACCTTTAAGTTGCCTCAAGCTCTCAACATCCTAACATATTGGGCTTCTACACTTTCTCCCATACAAGGATTCATATGGCGCTATTCCTATACTTGAATGATATCTGTTGTTGTAGGCAAATTCTAATAGTGGTAAGTGGTCATCCCATTTGCCTTTAAACTCCAAAGTACAAGCTCTCATCATATCTTCAAGTGTTTGGATGGTCCTTTCTGACTAACCATCCATTTATGGATGAAAAGCGGTACTAAAATGCAACTTTGTCCCTAGAGCTTTTTGCAAACTTTCCCAGAAATGAAAAGTAAATCTCATATCTTTGTCGGACACAATGGATAAAGGAACTCTATATAATCTCATAATTTCTATAATGTACAAGGATGCTAGCTTGTCTAAAGAATCACTTATTTGTATCGGCAAGAAATGAGCCGACTTGGTTAACCAATCAACTATCACCCATACTGCATCATGCTTTCGAAAAGTACGAGGCAGTCCAATCATAAAATCTATAGTGATCTTTTCCCATTTCCATTCTGGTATTGTTAAAGGATGTCGTTTCCTAGCAGGAGCTTGATGTTTTGCCTTTACTTATTGACAAGTTAAGCATCTTGTAACAAACTCAGCTATATCTCTTTTCATCGCTGGCCACCAGTAAAATGACTTCAAATCTTGATACAATTTCGTACTATCGGGATGCATCGCATAAAGAGCAGTATGTGCTTCATTCATTATTTACTTCCTTAATTCACCGCTATCTGGAACACACACATAATTACCGATCATTAACATACCATCATCTCTTATGATAAATTAAGTATTGAGTCCTTCTTCTACTTTCTCTTTTATTTTTTTTAAGTATGCATCTTTCATTTGAACCTCTCAAATTTGATCGTCCAATGTTAGTTTAATTTGTAATGGCATCGATAAGTGGTCTACATCAATATCAAATGAAACATTCATTACCCATAAAGCCACTAGATTACCCTCATCATGATAAATCAATCCAGCAGTGCACTCCAGTCTTTCTACTCAAAGCATCCGCTATAAAATTTACCTTTCCCGGATGATATTTGATTGAACAATCATAATCCTTCAATAATTCCATCCATCTTCGTTGTCTCAAGTTTTATTCTATTTAAGTAGGAATATACTTCAAGCTTTTATGATCGGTGAAGGTAGAAAAAGTTTCTCCATACAAGTAATATCTCTAAGTTTTCAAGGCATGAACAATGGCGACTAACTCCGGATCATGTGTTGGGCAGTTCATTTTATGAGTTCGTAGTTGCCTAGATGCATAAGCTATCACCTTTCTATTTTATATAAGTACATAACCTAATCCCTAACCTGAAGCATCAATATATACCACCAAACCTCCATCTCTGACTAGCAATGCTAAGACAGGAGCAGTAGTAAGGGTTTTTTTCAACTTCTCAAAACTTCATTGACATGATTCATTCCAGTGATAAGGAGTATTTTTCTTCAACAAAGTTGTCAATGGTTTAGCAATAATAGAAAAATCATTCATAAACCTTCTATAATAACCGGCTAAACCTAAAAACTTTGAATCTCGATCACACTTCTAGGTGCTTCCCACTCCAAAATAGCTTTAATCTTTGACAAATCCGGCTGCACTCCCTCTGTAGACACAATGTGGCCAAGGAATACAATTTCCTCCATCCAGATCAATTTTTAAAAATGCCGAAGCATCCTTCAATTGGTCAAGCAAATTATCAATTCTAGGAAATGGATATTTGTTCTTCACTGTGATCATGTTCAATTGCCTGTAGTCGATACATAGTCTCTTGCTTCCATCTTTCTTCTTCACAAATAACACCAGTGCTCCTCACGGTGACATGCTTGGCCTAACAAACCTTTTTTCTAATAATTCCTCTAATTGTTTCTTCAATTCCTTCAACTTTAGTGGTACTATCTGGTATGGTGCTGCTCCTGGTATTGTCTTAATCTTAAAATTCACTTCTCGATGTGGTGGCAATCCTGGTAACTCCTCCAAAAATACATCTAAAAATTCCCTAATAACAGAGACATCCATCACTCTTGGACTAACCTTTGATGTGTCAATGATATTGGCCAAATAAGCCTCACACCTATCTCTAATTAGTTAAAAGGCTATTGTGGCAGAAATCAAAAATGTAGGGATAGTTTTTCTCTCTCCCACTAACACCAGCTTTTTTTGCCCCTTAGTCTCAATGGTCACTTCTTTGGCAAAAAAATTCACAATGGCATGATGCTTGGATAACCAATCCATTCCCATTATAACATCAAACTCTTCTAAATTGATCACTACCAAATTAGCATATAAAATCCTACCCTCTATCTCTATAGGACAGGCTTTAATTACCATATTAACAATCATGGTACCCCCAACAGGCATAGACACATACATGTTATATCCTAATGGTTCTATAATGCCATGTACTTTCAATGCGAACTCGTAGGATATAAAAGAGCATATAGAACCAGGATCTATTAAAATGAATTCTTCATAACCAAGGATGGTAAAAGTACCCATGACGATGTCCGGTGTAATAGGAGCTTCTTGTCTAGTTATAGCATAAACTCTATCTTGACTGGAGGTTTGGCCAATAGACTCAGTTGGTGTTGAAGTGCTCACTCCACTTCCACGACCTCTGCCTCTACTTTCTTGTGGAATATTTCCCTAGCATTACTTTGCATTGACATTTGGGATCCTCTAACACCCATCCGCAATGGACATTTCCTCATGAAGTGACCCGGTTGATTGCAATGATAGCATACACTAGGTCTCAAACCCCAACATTCTCCGGAATGAAATCTACCACATTTGTTGCATATTAGAGTTGATATACTACTTGTAGATTTCCCTCTAGCAACATTCCTTCGAGTATTTACTCTTTTACTTCCTCTAGTATATGTGCTCCCCATTGATTGGCTAGGTCAAATTAACCCATGCCCTTTAAAACTTCCCCGTTGAAACCCAGTACCGCTAAAAAATGTACCACCGCTGGTTCTTATTGAAGTAGTAAATGCACTAGTAGCTCTCTTCCTCTTAGCTTCTAATGTGTTTCTCTCCACTATTGTTTCTTTAGCTCTAAGTGCTGTTTCCAATAAATCTCTGTAAGTGAGTGATTTAATGGCTATCCGTTCTCAGATTTCAAGGCTCAATCCTCTCTCAAACTTGTCTCTCTTAACTCATCAGTTGCCACTTCTTCCGGTGCATATTTTGAGAGTCTAACAAACTGAATCTCATAGTCAGTAACTAATAAATCATCTTGCTTTAGATTAAGAAACTCCAACTTCTTCCTAGCTTTATAGACAGCTAGCATGTACTTATCCATGAATTCCTTTAAGAAGTCAGCCCAGGTTAATGTCTCTGGCACACTTCCACTCCCAGGCATAGTCTCCTACCAGTCCAATACATCTTACTCAAATAAAGATGTCGCGTAGCTCACCTTATTTTATGTTGTACATTCAATCCAATTCAACACTCTCTCCGTGTTTCTTAGCCATTCTTCTACCACCATTGGATCGGTGGTTCCCATAAAAACCTTTGCACCTTGTTTCCTAATCTTCTCATAGTGGTCATCTAAGGCACTATCTGTAGGTTTTTGGGTTACCTCCCTCATAATTTGAACAAAGTCCTGCATAAATAGAGGATATGTAGCTTGTGGAGGAGGAGGTTGAGGTTGTAATTGTGTAGGTGCACCTACTGAATGCATTGGTGATTGACCATGTACAGACTCTGACGACTCTTCTAGGTCGATACGTCAATCTTGGTGTCCTTCCATCCTGACATATTCAACACACATTTACTATTGGTCACCTATGACTTGTGTATGATATGTTATTCCATGAATGCATCAAGTTATCATGTCCTAAGGGAATCTAATTCCCTCTATAATACCACTAAATGTGACACCAAAAAATATAACCATACACGTGGCTATCCTTAACCAAACACACGTAACATATAAAACTTTTCTTTATAAAATAGTACTTGTATAAATACAAGTACTCAATGTACATACATATACAACATTATACATATGCTTGTCTAGTAATACACATATACTTAACATATGGCTATCTAGTATAAAATGTGCCATATACAAAATGTAAAATCATATGCAGGAGGAAGGTCAGTTACACCAAAACTCATTTCGGCCCACCTAAAGACTCCAATGCAAGCTTCAAGCCCTTAGCCTAAATAAGTCCTGAAAAATTCAACAGCAAAGGGGTGAGCTTGTAACTCAATAAGCAACTACGAAAATAGTTGCATACATATACTCGTCACATAAGAGTTGATTTAATGAAGCATATAATCACATATATAAAACACATTCTAATGATTATAATATAGTCTATCAATCCTTTACTAAGTCTATATATAATCACCATAAAGTTCCATTACCCTTGGCACTATATGGAGTGCGTACGAGAGTCCAAATGAAGGAGCAAGTAAGCAATAAAATGTCAAGCTCAGTTAGAGAATCTTAATAATAGATTCAACTCAAACTCAAAATATGAAAGTTGTAGAAGACTCTTTAAAGTATTTGTAGCATTAAACCATGCTTCAATTGGAGCTCTGTAGCTTGAGTTATAGTAAAAATATGAAGACAATAGTGTGCTAAAAAAGGAGGCTGAGTCGGTACGCCTTGCCTCTGTCATGACTTGGCACACCGTGCCGAGTTGGCACCGAGTCTACCCTGGTTTGACCTATTTGAAACCCAACTTCATTCCTATGCAAAGCAATCTATCCCACACTCGAATATAACTCAATTCATGCTTAAAAATACCTTATAAACATACTAAACAACACCAATTCATTCACCAACACATAATTCATAACCATTCACAAGTTAAAAGCATCAACATATATCATTTATACTAGAACATCCCATTCACATATTGCATCTCATTCATAAGAATAAAATTAAAGGAAGATATGCTCAATAAAAAAGTTAGTATCTGGTCAAACCTTTCCTCACACAATTTCCTCTCACTTAGCTTCATTAACTATTTTCCTCAAAATTTCAATATCAATTAAATAGCCATTTAGTGAGACTATCTGCCCGGCTCAGTCTCATTTCTCACATGGGTAGCTATACGCCCAGCTCAGCTTGCCCGTCATACATAATTAGTGGAGACTATCCGCCCGACTCAGTCCCTACTATTACACATTATCACAATTCCTCACTTTCCTCACATATTTCACCTTCAAGTGAAATATAACATATTCAACATAATACAATACAATTTCATCTAATTCCATCTCAATAAGCCAATATAAGAACCACTCATCAATATTCAATCAAAGCTCATATTCATAACATTCAACATACACAAATATGGTGTTCACTACACCACACACATGTATCATCATTACCAACTTCCTCATCACATTTTCAATACACAAAAAGGTAGAACTCATTCCACATCATTTCACTAATCATATATTCATTCAATTCCAATATAGGAATACATTCTATTAAACATATGAGCTAAGCATATAAACACAATATGTATTAATAATTACTTACCTCCAAAAGCTTCCAACCTCAACAAAGGTCTTTCTTTAATTATGAGTGCTTTCCTTCCCTTTATCAACCCCTACATAAAATTATACATCAATACATGTAGCAACCAAGACACTTGCACTTAAATGCAACTAAGTGCAACTCTATATTTAAGGTTCCATGTATCCAAATAATTCACACACATGTCCAAAAATCATGAAAATAATACTAAAGCTAGATATATGAGTCTACTTCAAATTCCAATTAGAATTACTCAAATCAGACATGTATGGAATTAATTATGGATTTTTTTATTAAATTCGGGCAAAACATAGTCAACATGTTGAGTAAGAAAATGTCGGACCAAATTAGATAGTCATAACAGCAAAATCAGTCTAAACTCAAAACATAAAAGTTACAGAGAATGCTCTGAAGTTTCCAGGGAGTCCAACTATGCTCTAATTAAAGCTCTAAATCTCAAGTTATGGCAATGACAAGAGGACTCAAAAATAAAGAGGCAGGGCACAAATTCACCATGTCAAAACCTAACTTCAAATAACAACAAAACTAATATAAAGCTTACCAAAATGATGCTTCAATATAATATAGGCCTTCTAAAGCTTCTTAATCCTCTTGTTAGATAGCCAACACAAGATCAAACTCTCTCAAAAAAAATGAAGAGCACTCTCTTCTCTTCTACCCATTCTCTACACCAATATCCCCAAACATACACACACATAGACACATATAATAATCAACCAATCCAAAGCCAACAAATTACATCCTCAAAGTCTTCTATAATCATTTCCAACACAATAATTAAATCCATATTTATCACAATAAAACAGATATAATAATACTTAATAAAATAACAAAATATCAACTAAATATTACGAAGCCCCTTAATGAAATAGGCATATTGCACAATAGCCCACAACTTTTAAATTGCGACAATCTAACTCTAAACTTGTCTTACAATTAAGCCCCTCTCTACCAACATACATATTCCCCCACTTAGACATATTTCACAACTGGACTCTATATGTCAATGCATAATGCATGAACAATACATCTTAAATGCGGGTGTTACATCATCAGTCCTTAAAAATATATGAAATTTTCAATTAAATCCTATAAAATAAAAATTTTTCAATTAAATTTATAAAATTTTTTAAAATTACCGCATTAGTATTACTCTGTCAAAATTGATAGAAGTAGAAAAAGTGTCTGTCATTTTATACATCTACTTAAATTGGTTTGATGACATGTCAATCATCCTTGCCACATTAAAAGCACATTAAATGCTACAGTGTAAATATTGGAGCCATTGCCACGTATATTTTCACCAACTAAAAAGTGAATTTCTTTTTTTTTTTTTAATCAAACACCCATCAAAACTACTGCTCATATATCTTCCTCTTAAGATTTCATCATTTTCATCAACTAATTACTACTTATTCTTATTTAACTTCTTGTTCTTGTTACAGTAATTTTCTTTTGTTATTAACATAATTATGTATCCCTAGCTTCTTCAGTTTCTCTTATGGGTTTGGTACATTTGGATTTGATATTCATCATTGTTACTCTAATCAAGTAAAAAGATGTTATCAGTTGATAACTTACCAGAGAAAGGTTCTCTTCACTATTATGCTTCTACGGCTTATCGTGATAGATTAATCCATGGTCATAAACTTGCTACTTCTGATAGTAATTCTACTCCTCTTATTTTCTTTAATGGCAATGAACTTATCGGATCATTTTCTCTTGAATTTTAAGTCTTTATTCTTCTTTTTTTTCTTTTCAGTGTTTTGATTTTTTTTTTATTTGTTATTGTTTATGGACTTGGGGAATTGGGTATTTAGAGTTTTGTTGGTTTGAACGGGTTTTACTCTATTTGATTGTTGAGAAACTAGAGGAAAATGGAATTGAAAAAGAAGAAAAAGAATCACATTTTTCTCTTCATATACGGTATTTACATTTATCAAAAGACAAAAAGAAATCCTATTTTTTTTTGTTAGTGGAAAGAAGTGACAATGACTCCAATATTTACACATGTAGCATCTGATGTGTTTTGGATATGACAAAAAGGATTAACATGTCATTAGGCCGATTTAAGATGTATAAAGTGATTGACACATTATTAACATCTGTCAATTTTAACAGATTAGGACTCACATAATAATTTTTAAAAAATTTATAAATTTAATTGAAAATCTTTTATATTATAAGGTTTAATTGAAAATTTTATATATATATTTTTTTTTAAATTGACGATGTCATTATCTTCTTTTAATACTTTTCCCTTATTCTTTTATTTTTATCAAAGTGTGATTTCAAGAGCCTAATTAAATATATAAATTTGAATGTCCTTTCTTTTTTTCAAAATTTCTTTAAAATTACATGAAGAGAATTTGATTTCAAAATTGGAGAGTGTTCTTGAAATTTTCCTTGGAGAAGGCAAAATTTGCATGTCGGAAACACAGTAGTATTATTTGTCCTACACTTGAAGTTGTTGACGTGTTAGTGGGGAGGGAGGGAAAAGACTTCACGTGACATTTGACAAAGATACTGGTGTAAGGAAACTTATTTGTTTGGATTTGGATTTTGGATATTGGTTCAATTTGGTCCCCTAAATTGAAGAACATAGATATAGTATTTTAACCGAATTAAATTTCGTCCCTAACACTTTTTTGGCAAAAGTTAAATTGCACTTTTCTAACCTTTTTTTTTTTTTCAGTTTAGCTTATAACTTTTACAATAAAAGTAAAAATGACCCTAAAAATTATAGTTAAATCCTTATTTTTTTTAACGCTCACAAATTTCACTATATTATGTAAATTATAAAAACCTCAATTATTTTAGTTAATTAACAAATTGGTTCATATTTTAGTAAAAAGTTGAAATATATTTATTTTTTAAAATTATATTCAATACTCTAAATGTATTTATAATACATTGTGTTATCAGATAAATTTAATTATCCACTAATACTTTTTAGTAGTTTGAAATATTAAAAATTAATTATTAAATTATATTATTAATTTGTATATTCATAAAACTAGAATATTTCAAAACTATATGTCAAAATTTTTTGAAGTATTTTAATATTTTTATATCATATTAATATACAAAGTAATAAAAGTATTTTATATATTTCTGCTAATTTATATGTCAAAAAGTTCTTAAATTTTTTTAAAAATGATCGATACATTACAAATAATTATTTTACATTGTTAATTTTTAATATCTAAATTTAATATATTATAAAGTTTTTAGATGTTGACATAATAATCACAATTAAGATTACATGTTTAATATTTACATTTTATTATCATGAAAAATATTTTATTGTTGGGGTAACAACATTTCGAGTCCTAAAAGTCATAGTGTTTTTACAATTAAATACTGAATACTCAATTCTTAACAATTGAGTTTAGTAAGTATTTAAAAAATTAATTGTTAGTCTTATCCTGTTAAATATAATAGAAGTAGCATATGTGGCAGTATATTTGCCTATATGACATCTTAGTCATTAGTACACCATCCATATCAGCTCTGAAGGAAAGTGTGTGTAGAGGAACAATAAAAATGCGGAATTTTAAAATTTTTATTGCATGCAACATTTGCATCTAACACAAACACTTTCATGCCCATAGATCATATCATATGCACTCTTACATAGCTAAACATGCATAATGAACAATATACCAACAACATATCAACCAAATCATGCTTTCAAGAAGAAGACCTAGCAACTAAGAGATGTTGTAACACTTACATACTCCTTAGTTGGTAGCACGCTCGAAATGCTTTGGTTGATGGTGATCCACAAGCTTGAGCTCCCCAAATGTGAAGCCTCTAGCTTGAAACACAAGGTTGGCAAGGAAGACCTCCAAGGATGGTGTT